>JAZBGY010000629.1:36984-48246 GCA_037414755.1 Lydus trimaculatus | reverse complement strand
GGGGGGGGGTAAATTTTAATAGTTGCAGTCATGTTTTTGTTGTCTCTTTCTCTCTCTCTCTATCATTATCAAATAATCCATCATTTTGTCATGGTTGTTGTTATAATTTTATCGCCATACCAAAGATTACCATTACAAATTCCAATGGTTGTTAGCAATTTCCTTTTAGCAACAAAAAAAAACCCAAGATAGAAAGAGCAAGATAGAAAAAAAAACATCTCACATCTCATTCTATTTTATACACAAATACATCTCCATCTCTTTCTATTCATCAATAGATAAATACCAATAAGAGTTTAACAATCAAAAAAAACTAGTAAGTTTAAAGTTTTCAAGTTTTACAACCTGATTTTTGGATATTTTAATAATTTAAACCACCGCCTCCTACATTTCATTAAAACAAAAAAACAAAAAGTAAAAGTAAAACAATTGAAACTTTTTCCACAGTTTACTATAATATAATAATTATATAATATAAATCTTCCCCCCCACCACCGCCACTATAGCGAACGCCTACATTTTCCACCAAAAAACAAAACAAAAACAAGTCAATGACTTGTTTTATAATTATACATCGATAAACAAATGAATAACTTGACGAAAGAAAAAAAACAACAACAGCATCAATCTAGATAGCTGTGGTATTGAGTGACAGTCATTTGTTTAATTGGAACGTATATCTTTGATAAGAGAATAACTTATTGTTGAACAAAAATCATCAATTTAGATAAAGATAGAAAATTGAGAAACGATAAAGTATGAGTGAGACATTAAAAAAACCACAACAATGTGATTATTACTAATAATTCTATAAATCTATCCTTTTCTATTCTACACATTCGTAAATTTCCCATCTTTATCTTTATGATTATTTACAACAACAATAACGACATAACAAAAATTATGATTGTTTTCCAATATATATATATCGATCTTTTTCTATCTTATTATTTTATAATATAAGGGTCGATAACCTTTTCTCTATTTATCTAACAATTGATAATAATAACAGAAAATAAATCCACCCTTTTTGGTTGTTATTTTTTTTTAAAATAATTTCAAACAAATCATCCACCCCCGCTAACCACACACCTCTAATGTATGTAATGCCCTTCAACAAAATAACCTCACCCAACTTATTCAAATATTTCACATTTCCATAATAATAATAATAATAATAATTGAATTATTACAGTTATGTGAAATGATGCGTGAATATATGGTAAAGTAGGCGATGGTTCCATAGCCTGCTTTTTCCAAAAAAAAAAACTTTCAAATACCGCCCTGTATATATTTAAAAAAATATTGGTAATCGATGATGATGATATAGTAACAAAAACATAGTTGCCTATGGATTTTAGTGGAAAATCTAGGGAAAAATTGAACAAACCTGTCAATCATAGCCAACTTGTTTCTAATTCATTTTTTTTTCTCTTTCAAATAACTAAAATAAATAAAACCAATATTATAAACAATAATAATAGTAATAATAATAATAATAATAAAGGAATACGCCCAAGATTCACTAAATTACATACAAAATAAACATGTCCTACTTACATTTTCCACCCTATTATTTCACAAATCTAGTCGTCGCTTTTATGATAGATATTCTTTTGTTTTTCACTATTACCAACTAATTTTTACACCAAACAAATAAAAACAATTTTCCAATCTGTTGTCCGGTATGTGTTAGACGAAGATAGATATATATATCGGTATTGTTGTTATTCGATTGGAAATTGTTTAAATTCACACAACAAAGGGTAGATTATAGTTGTTTTAATGTGTGGTAGGTCGAAAAACAAAAAATAAACAAAAGCAACTCGTCACAGCTCACTTTTCTTTTTCACATTATTATTATTATTATTATTTGATTTGTTATATAGAAAAGGATAGAATCACATTTTTCCAATTCGTTACTGTGTGTTGTAGATAGGAGATTCTTCTTCGACCTTTTATTCTCTTTCACAAACACATACACACTTTTAATAATAATAATAATGATGATAATAGCACTGTGTGTATAACAAAAAAGAAAAAACACAATTTTATCGATTTATATTAATGAAAACTATCGGATTTTTATTGGGAAAATGGCACAATTAATCGAATTATCTAAAATTTCTAGAATTTTATTGAAAAATTCCATTAAATAATTGTTTAATTATCGAAATATAATCGACAAAAACCGATCTACAACTGTAATAACGCCATTTTAACTATTACACGACAATCATACCAACTTAAATGGGTGACTTTCACTAAATTCCCTAGAAATTCGAGCGCATCCACCATTATTACACACAACAACAAACAAAACAAAAGACAATCAATTATTTATTTATTTATTAAATTATTTTAAAGAGAAATCGATAATTATGAAGATTGCAAGAAATTCTTCTCAACTCTACTATCAGCCACCAATATAATAAATCTAGGTGTACCTTCTTTTAGAATAAAACTAAAATCAAAAAAATAGTAGTAGGCTTTAATAATTTTAAATCAACGCCTACTAGATACTTACTCGTTTTGTTGTAAAATCTCCAATAATGTTTGATTTAAATCGATTTTTTTATATTTTTGTTGATTATTTTCATAATTTAAATGTATATTATCAATTGTATATTTCTTATCAATATCCCATTCTGGATATGTATGGAAAATTTCGTTAAATTGCACGAAAAATTGACAATTTTCATTAAATTCCTGTATATAATCCATAATTTTATATTCCGGATAAAATAGTATAACAGGCCATACTAATTGTTGTTTATCATTATCGAAATGTACACGACTATTGAATAATTGTGGAAATTGTGGTTCTAATTGTTGTAATGTTAAAATTGCATTGTTGCCAATTTTAATATTTCTTCTTTGAATTGCCGTAATTAATTCACATTCTTCTTGTAATTGTTTACGTAATGCTGTATTACGTTTACGTTGATTACGTTGTTGTTGTTTTTGTTGATTTATACAATTCTGACGTAATTGTTGTATTTCTTGATTATCAGTGTATTTATCTAAATATTGATCACAATATTCGATTGCTTTATCGAATTTTTCTAAATTTTGATAACATTGGATGAGACGTTGTAACGGTTTACTGTAGGATGGTTTTAATTTCAAAGCTTCTTCACAATCTAAAATTGCAGATCTATTAACAGATTTTTTGCATAATTATTGGATTATTGTTGAAATAGTGGAAGACCTGTAGTTTTTTAGGAAATAATGGGCAGCTGATCGATTATTATACAATGTTGCCTCTAATTCAGGATTGTTACATTTTGCTTTCAATCCTTCCGTATATGAAATAATAGCCATACGATATTTTTTATGTTTAAAATTAAAATTACCATCATCTTTGTAAGATAATGCTAATTCATTTGGTTCATTTAAATCAGGATCGTATTTTAATTTTTGTAAGCCCTCATATAATGGATGTAAATCTTCATCAGATTGTGGTGTTTCTTTCATAAAAAAAGGATGTTTTGTTATTTCCTGCAAAATTGTTGATAATTGGTAAAAATCAAGTAAATACAACATAACCTCACTTCTTCCCATCGTTCAAATGATGCGATTTCTTCTTGTTTACGTTTTGGTAAATTATTAATGAAATCATCAAGTTCACGATCTAATTTCGATGCTAATTCTAAACGTTCCTGTTCGGTAATTTGTTGGTTTTTCTCTGATTGTTGTGTAGACATTTTCACACATGCAAAACAACATAACCTCAATTTAATTGTTGCGATTTTTTATAGCTGTATTTTTAATATTTGTTGGTCGTTTTGTGATGATTGTTGATTCTTGTTGGGGAATTTATTGATTTTTTTGTAAAAATTTCAACGATTTGTTGTAATTATTGGTAATAATTGCACAGTAAAGGCGGTTAATTTTGAATTTAGTTCAATAGAATCGACGTTAGAGGCGCTAGAAATCGCTATTGTTATTGGTTGATTCTCCAAGATTATTTGCTAGAATGCCAAATTTATAATTTTTTTGTAGATCTACTGTTGTATAATTTTGTTTATCGATTTAATCAATTAGATACTAGCTGTTTTTGACAATAATACAATTACAGTGTATTGCATCCATTTAGAATATTACAAATTAACAAAATTTGTTATTATATTGTAGATTTATCGGAATTACTTAAAAATTCAACTTATTATTGGAACAATTAAAGCAAATTTTTTGAGCATTAATCAATTAGTTTAGTGATCAAAATTACAAACATATTAAAATACGTTTCATTTTATTTGTTTATAAGTAGTATTTTATGAAAACACGATATTTCTTGATTCTATCGATTTCTTAATGTTGAATTTGACAACACCGCTTAAATAGATCGGCAAAATTTTACATAACCTTAGTTTTACGTTTGTCATTTGGACGCAAAATTTTCTTTATTTATACGAATTTTACAATAATACAAATATTAACAATTAAATTGTTGATTATTTATAAATTATTGTTGTTAGTTTAAATTAATTTGCTGTTAAGTTCGAAAGGCGGTTAATTTTAAAATTAGTTGTGGAAAATCACCATTAGAGGCGCTTAAGATGATTCTAACAGCTTGCTATAATGTCAGATTTATTATTTTTCTGTAGATTTACTGTTTTACAATTTGATTTGAGGATTAAATCAACTAAATAACGATTTTTCCAATAGTGATGAGGTTACAGTTGATTGTATCCAATTAGAATATGTAAAATTAATAAAATCCGTCAACAGATTTGATATTTATTTTGAAAGATTTTAAAATTCAGTTTTTTAAAGTCGCGTTTATCAATAAATTGAATGTTCAAAATCTCAAATAAATTATAATAAATTAGATGTACACTTTAGTTTATTTGTTTGTAATTAGTATCCTAGGAAAACAAGATATTTCTTAATTCTACCGATTTCTTAATGTTAAATTTGACAACATCGCTTAAAGGTATCGGCAAAATTTTACATAACCTTAGTTTTACGTTTGTTATTTGAACGCAAAATTTTCTGTATTTATACGAATTTTACAATAATACAAATTTTTGATTATTTATAAATTATTGTTCTTAGTCTAAATTAATTTGTTGTTAAATTCGAAAGGCGGTTAATTTTAAATTTAGTTGTAGAAAATCACTATTAGAGGCGCTAAAGATGGCAGTTATTATTGGTTGATTCTATAAAACAGCTTGCTACAATGTCAGATTTATAGTTTTTCTGTAGATTTACTATTTTACAATTTGATTTGAGGATTGAATTAATTAAATAGCGATTTTTCCAATAGTAATAAGGTTATAGTTGATTGTATCCAATTAGAATATGGCAGTGTTCGTTGTCGTCTTTAATAGTTAGACATGCGCCTTGGAGACTTACTGCACGTGCGCATATCATTAGAAATTGAAAAATTTTGACAAATTTAATGATGTGCACATGTGCAGTAGGTCCCCCCGGCGCATGTGTCACTTTTAAAGACGGCAACGAACACTGCCTATGTAAAATTAATAAAATCTGTCAACAGATTTGATATTTATTTTGAAAGATTTTAAAATTCATTTTTTATAGGCAAAGATCTTAAGCGTTTATCAATAAATTCAATGTTCAAAATTACAAATAAATTATAACAAACTAGAAGTACGCTTTAAGTTATTTGTTTCTAATTAGTATTTTAGGAAACTACGAAATTTCATGATTCTACCGATTTCTTAATGTTACATCTGGCACCGTTGCGTATTTGTAGCGGTTAATTGAACATAACCCTAGATTTAAGTTTGTCATTTTTGACGCAAAATTCTGTGTATTTAAAGGATTTTCACAATAATACAGATATTAATATTTAAATTGTGTATTAATTATTGTTGATTTGTGTTGCATTATTTGTGATTAATTCACCTTAATTGCGATAAATTTCAAATTTAGTTCTAGGAAGCTACCGATAGTGGCGCTGATTGTTCAAATTACGCCTCCCTATTGGTTGTTTACATAAACATAACCTAACTTATTTGATAAACGTAAATTATTCGTTTGTTTTGATTTGTTTTTTAGCAAAACTTAAATCTATAATCATCGTTAAATTTATTGAAGAAAAATAGAAAAAAATAGTTGAAAAATGTCAATTGGTGTACCAATAAAAGTTTTACATGAAGCTGAAGGACATATTGTTACATGTGAAACAATAACCGGTGAAGTATATCGTGGTAAATTAATTGAAGCTGAAGATAATATGAATTGTCAAATGACACAAATAACGGTAACATATCGTGATGGACGTGTTGCACAATTAGAAAATGTTTATATACGTGGTTCAAAGATACGTTTCCTAATATTACCGGATATGTTAAAGAATGCACCGATGTTTAAAAAACAAACAAAAGCCGGTACAGCAGGCCGTGGAAAATCGGCGATTCTACGTGCACAAGGTTGGCAATTAATTTATAATTGAATAGTTGGCGGTGAAACAAATGAATTTTTATGATGTTTTAGCGGCAAGAGGACGCGGTCGTGGTGCTACACCGGCTGTCCGTGGTGGACGTGGCGGTACAACATGGCAGAATCCGGCACAAGCGGCAACTACAGCCGCTACTCGAGGACGATAATTCCAAACAAATACACCTTTTTTTTTTGTCTCATCTACAAATTTATTTAAATAAGAATCGTAATTTTAGGTTATGTTAATTTTTGCGTATTAAGACTAATAATAAGGCTACAATTGTACAGTTTTTGTTTTGTTTTATAATTTGAAACCTGAATGTATTGCAACCGTACCGAATGTTAAATTCTCATATTCAACACAACGAAAACCAGCATTTTCGATCATTGTTTTTAATGTTTCTTGTTTGGGGAATTGTCGTATACTTTCAACTAGATATTGATATGGTTGCCATTGTCCAGCTAATATTTGTCCTAATACTGGTATTATTTGAAAACTATATTGATCATATAACCAATTTATCATTTGATTATCAATATGACTAAATTCTAAACATAAAAATCGACCACCTGGCTGTAAGATACGGTATGCTTCATTTAATGCTTTATCAATATGTGTTACATTACGTAAACCAAATGCTATTGTATAAGCATTAAATTGATTATCAGCATATTGTTGTAAATGTTCAGCATTTGCTACATCCCAACTGATCAAATTTGAGTTTAATTGTAATTGTTTGGAACGTTTTTTACCAACTTCCAACATATTCTTATTAATATCACATACAGTAACATGACAATTACGTTCACAATTATTGTGTTTTATATAATTTAAGAAACGAAATGCAATATCACCAGTACCACCAGCCATATCTAATAATTTCGTATTTTCACCGGGATTTAAACGATTTATAAAAATATCTTTCCATATACGATGTATACCGAATGACATGGCATCGTTCATTGTATCGTACGTATTTGCAACATTCTCAAATACGCTGTAAACTGCAAAAAAGTGGTGATTTTTATTCGGGGGGTAAGTGGATGAAAACTCGAAATTTGGGCAAATACCTTCTTTGACTTTTTCGCTAGTTTTAACCTTTTGGAAACCAAAATGTGTTTCACCATCATCATATTGTTGGTTTTGTGTTGATTTCAAACGTTTTAATAGATGTTTATTGAAATTTTTCAAATTTACATTACGGATCATTTTTGAGGTTATATCAACCATATGTCAACCGTCACCATAGAATTAATAAAAATAGATCGATAATTTGGAATAATTCAAACAAATTTAATGATTAATTTCCAATATTTCGGTAATTAATCGCTTTTTCTTTGGTAATACTTCAATTTTTATTCAATATTATTAAGGAAATTGAAGAAATTTTGTGGAAATTCAACCAATTGGCGATCTATTTTAGTTTACTTCTATTGTTCGAAACGTGACTGCCAATTTGCGATAAGAAAAAACCCTAGATTCGATTGTTTTAATGATAATTTCCAAATAGTTTATAATAAATTCTGCAATTATTCAACAAATTTTATTATTTATAAACGAAATTTTATTGATTTCTATACAATTTTCTACAAATAATCAAGTATCAGTTTAATTTTTGTAAATATGTTAGTATTATATTACCAACGTGCAATAAACAAACACACTAGGTCGAGTATATACCAGAGATATGGCGGTAGGGAGAATACGCTTCGACCATTGCGCAATATTGTTGTAACGGCATGGGGGCAGCCATTTTGCCGGTTACTGTATCAAAGTATATGTATACTTTGAATTGTTTCTCAAAACCACCACCAGAATGCGTATGGCTGGGCTACAAATCCCAATAGAATTATTCATTAATAACCGGCAAAATGGCGGTCGTACTCTAAATAATTCATTAATAGATTAATTTTTGTAATTATAATACCAACATACAATAAATTAAATTACTAGAATTCAAATATAATCAACCATATTGGTGGCATATATATAATATTATATATATGATTGGTGGGTACTTGAACGCCATTTGTTTGGTAACAAATAAATGCGGGAATTTTGAAAATTATTATAAAACAATTAAGATTTTTATAAATATTTTTTATTTTTTTTTATAACTGAAATTGTTAAAATTAACATATTTGTTTTAAATATATATATATATTTATATTATATAAATTAATAAGTGTATTTTTTTTTGTTTCCTTTGAGATATCAATTGGGCATTCCATCTTTAATAATAATAATAATAATAATAAATTGTGGGAGGGCCACAAATAAACCAAGATATATTTTTTTTAAATTATTTCTTGTTGTTTATTATTATTTTAATTATAATAATAATAATATAGTTTTAATGATTTATCAAACTATATATTTATATATATATGTATAATCTTCTATTTTTTCGCAATTTTATTTTTGTTTTAATTATTTTTTTTTTATTATTAAAACACCATAAATGGTTACATAACAATCTTATCTATAACCACGACTAATAAACCTAAACCCTTTGATCTAATTCATCATAAAATTCCACAATTATTTAAATAAAACAAAAAATAGATAAAAACAATAATACTGATTTTGTTGACCAAATAATCTATTTTACAGGTAATTGAAAGTAAATAAACAAAATACAGTTATTATTCATAGTTACAGATAGAATTTTACGTTTATAGCCTACTTAGTAAACATCTATTTGTTTTTTTGTTTTTTTTTTAAATCCTTTTTGACCAATGAATTTATAGAACACATTACCTTACTCTATAAACATTATTTTTGTAAAGATTACATCAGCTGCCAAACTAATTTTTTTCTCTCTTTTTCTATCACATTTAATGCTCTATGAATTAAACAAGATTAAACAAAGATAGATGATTTTTATTTTTATTTAAAATAAATTACTTTAATAAATAAATAAAGGGCAGTTGATATAGTCAATACGATAATAATACAGAAACAGCCAGATTCTCGTCATGTTTGCCTCCTTTATTGTTGTTAATTTTAAAAGTTAAACAAACATAAAAAGAATACGAATTACAATCTATAGAAAAATGTTTTTTTTTTTATATAATTTCTATCTATGTGTGTACTTTTTTGGAAACTACTAAAAAGTACCAACATGACATCATAAAATTACTAAAACACAATTAATTTTTTGACAAGAACAAAGCTATTTGTTGTTTTTTGTTGTTGTTGTTGTTAAAGGTATGGATGGCAAATTTTCGTACTTTCAAAAGTTTTTCCCCGATAATTTTTGAAAAAAAATAATAAAAAAATTATAAACAAATACGTGCACATATTTCTCAATTTTAATTGAATTAAATAGAAGAATGTCCAGCATTTTTTTTTTCTTTTTTGTAATTTTTTTTTGGAATAATTCAATCGAATACATATATTTTTTTTTTAATAATTAATTAATTAATTAATTAACTTTATATCACTAGAAAGCTAAATTTTGTTATTATTGTTGTTGTAGGATGTTGTGTATTTAGTAAAATTGAGTGTTTTGTTTTTTTCTAATAATCAGAGAGGTGGGGGGTACTAACGAAATAAAGGAGAAGTAACATTTAGCAAAACTCTTAGCATTATTATAAATACATGGAAATTATTGTTTTAATAATACACGAATCCCTCGATTTGCACGATTTCATCAATAAAAAATTTTGGTACCATATTGGTGAACGCACTGTTTCGTTTAAAAGTTACTGAACGCACCCTTTTTTTTGCATCTACCGTGTAAATCGAGGGATAGATGTAATTATAACAGAAATATAAATAATAATGTGGCAGTTTTCTTTACTATTAAATTATTACTGTATTAATTAATTAATTTAATTAATTTAAATAAATAATTTCCATATATTTATTTATAAGGAAACTTGACAACAAACGAGGTACTTGATGCGTTGTATTAGAACCAAAGCAAATTCTCAGACAATATATTTTTTTTTTTTTTTTTTATTAAAAACTGCATAGCCTATCAGAGCAATTATTCTACAAATTGTTATTTAATTTGTTAACTTCCCCTTTATTTTCTTTCACGAAACAATCGAGAATTACTCCCACAAAACAAATAAACAAACAGAATAATAAGAAGGAACAAAGAATAGTGACTAGTATCTACTACTAATATTATTTATAAATCTACTAGCGAAATTGTTTAAATAAACAAATAAAAAAAAATTGTTGTTATTGTTTATAAAAAAATTCATCAATTTAATCACAATTGTTGTTGAAATAACAATAAAATTTTGAATTTAAGAGAAACCGTGTTAAAATTGGAGCTTTAATAATTTTGTTTTTAAAATAATAATAACAATAATAATAGTCTGACCTGCAGCTTTATTCTATCAAAAAAAAAAAAATAGGGCACCACCCCCATTTAATAAAAATCAATAAAAGCAACTATAGATAATTGTTTAAAACAATATCTAACATAGAAATTGGTTTTTTAACAATTTTATGCAATAATAATAATAATAATAATAAGTAAAACAAGCTATATATACATTTTGTTTTTGTTAAAAAAAAATCTATCACAAAGCATTAATTAATAATTAATTCTTTTTTTTTTATTAAATATTAACAATAATTAATATATTTTCATTTATTTAATTTATAATAATAATAATTAGAAAGCAACATCACAGAATTAGAAAAGATGAGATTTGAATTTGGCGCTCTTGCACAACATGTACAAGTGGTGCCCTCTTTTATGTTTTTTCTAAAAATTGTAAATAAAACAAACCACGTTTCTCTCTCTATATATCTATCTATCTCATCCACTGTGTGTGTGTATGGTGTATGTATATATGTTTTTTTTTAATTAACAATTGTTTATT
>JAZBGY010000629.1:0-27964 GCA_037414755.1 Lydus trimaculatus | reverse complement strand
ACGTGCAATAGCGACACGTTGTTTTTCACCACCACTCAATCTTAGGCCACGTTCACCTACCTATACGGAAAAAAACAAAAAACAAAATGGAAGCTATAACATAACCCAACTTTTTCTCAAAGTGACATACTTGTGTATCGTAAGCATCAGGGAATGTTAAGATTTTATCATGAATATCAGCACCACGTGCCGCTTCTATTACATCACTATCTGTAGCTGTCAAACGGCCATATTTGATATTATATCTATAAAAAATTAGTAATAAATTCAATCAAATTTATTAAATTTCCCAAAAAAAAATTAAAAAAACCTTATAGTATTATTGAATAAAACTGTATCTTGTGGTACAACACCAATAGCACAACGTAATGATTCTTGTGTAACTGTCTTAATATTTTGTCCATCAATTACAATTGAACCAGTTTCAACATCATAAAAACGAAATAATAAACGTATTATTGTACTTTTACCACTACCCGATGGTCCTACCTATTTATTTATTAAACAATTAATCAATATTATGTGTTTTGAAAATTTGAGGTTAAGATCCTGTTCAAACATGGCGGATCCGCGCAGATATACACGTCTATTAAACGCGCGTCAGTCACAACAGTAATAGTAGTAGGATGGCTTATCATTACAATGGCACGCGTTTGTATCGCGTTTCACGCACGTCTCCATTCTTTACGAGCTGCAAACGCATGTCAAAAAGATAATGACGCGCAAGGACTGTCGACCTGCTTTCTCTCTACAGGACTGATTGACCAATGCTTTAGGTTTGTGACGTCAGTGGTTATTCATAAAGACGACCAGCAATATCACTGTCATCTTTATATTCTACCAAGCAGTCAGATTACAGTTGGTCCACAAGAATCTTGATTTTGAATTTAGCGCCAATGACGCTATCCACTCCATAATCGATTGTCATAAGATCAATCAGTCCTATAGATAGCGGAGCTGGTTGAAAGTCCTTGACAATAGCGCACATCTTCAACGCGCGGCTACCGCCTTACAACTGAACGCCCTCTATACGCATGATGCTGTAGTAACATGACAGCGCGTATTAATTTTCCAAACAAAGATCTACCGCATTGAACAGGATCTAAATCGGGTGAATAAAACTTACTAAAGCTACAGTACGTCCAGATGGTACAGAAAATGTGATATTTTTTAATACTAAACGTTCTGGTAAATAACCAAATGATACATTATTAAATTCAACACTACCACGTTTTATTGAAATTGGTACAGCATTTGGTGCATCAATTATTTCTTGTTCTTCACGTAATAAATCAAACATATTCTCCATATCAACGAAATTCTTTTGAATTGCTCTTAAATTCCACAATTAAAAACAAAACTCACAAGAATTCAATGACAACCTGTATAATCCGTATGTAACGACCCTAATATAAATCAAAATTTGACATTTGTATCAAGCGCTACAATTAGATTACTATAAATTTGGATGACGTTTACAATACAAATATACAGAGCGTCATTGATGTATTCGACAATTTTTAAAAAATATACAGACTGTCATTGACTTTTTCGGTTTTTTTGAATAATAACCTTACCTATAAAAAGTACCAAACCAATTTAATGGTACATATAATTGTATAATATATGTTGCAAATAATACATAATCACCAACATGTAATTGTTTTTTTTCAACAACTAAATAACCACATAATAAACTACCAGCTAATAAACCACCATTTATAATAATATTTTGTATTGTATTTAATAAATTTAATGTTATATTTGAACGCCATTCTTCAATTTGATATTTTATAATTAAATCACGAAATGTATCAACTTCATATTGTTCAGCACTATAATATTTGACAGTTTCAAAATTTAATAATGAATCAACACTACGTGCACGTGTCTCATTATCAGCTAAATTCATACGTCGTTGATATTTTGTACGCCATTCAGTTATTGTTATTGTTAAAACTAAAAGTAGCCATTTTGAAGTTGCAAAAAAAAAAGTGAGGTTATATTTTACTATTAATAACTTACTAATATATAGAATCATTGTTATAAAAACAATTAAACCAAACCATGCATTAAATGCAACAATAAAAAATACAACAGCAACAATAATATCAACAATTGTTGGTAATATTGAAAATAACATATAATTTAATAAATTATTTATACTATCTGTACCACGATCCATAACTCTTAATACTTCACCAGTTTTACGTCCTAAATGCCAACGTAATGATAAACTATGTAAATGTCGAAATAATTCAACCTTAAAACAAATTTAACCTCAAATATCCGCCATTTCTAACCTATAAATTTTTGTTTTTTTTACATACTTCAACTTCACGTGTTGTATATTGTTGGATACGTATCCATAAAAATGAACGTAAATTATTTAATAAACCCATACCACCAGTACCACCACCTTGTAAAAATTTAAAACCAACATATAATAAAATCCAATCCCAACGATATTGATTTGTTGTTAAACTATCAACAATTAATTTATTATATATAGGTACATATAAATTTATTATACGTCCACTTAATAATAATAAAAAACAAAAAATTACACGAAATTGTAAGAAAATATCATTTTTCGGCCATAAAAATGGTGCTAATGTACGGATTTTTTTCCAAAAATTACGCCAAGTTGATTCATTATCTTGACGATTCTATAAACCAAACAAATATTGTAATTAATTACGAATTAATTAATTAACTACTAATTAACTTTAAATTTAATATTAATTTTTATATTTGAAAATTTGACATTTAATTTTTGACCCATCTCTAAATGACACAACAAATTATAAAACAAAATGAAATGCACATTTGATAACCCTCCCCTGTAGATTATATTTAATACAAAAAATAAACAATTTAATCAAGATATCTTTGAATTATTTATATAACACGTAGAAAAAGTATACATCTATTGCGTCATATTACGTTGTCATTTGACGATTTTCCGTTAGATCTACCGAATACTAGGTAGAGTAATGCCGCAATTTTCAGGCTGAGAGGAGAAATCGCTCGTTTTCGTACTTGCCCTTGAGGCGGCTGCGGTTTGCATAATTGCCAATAGTATTCAACTTTCAACCATGATTGTTTAGAATGACATTCAGTAGCGCCGTGAATAGATTTTAAATTTGTTTATAAATACGAAATTAAAACAATTCATTATCAATTGACAGTATCATACAATAATTAATTAATTAACATCTATTATTGTATGATACTTTCAATTGATAATGAATTGTTTTAATTTCGTATTTATTTGTATGTAAATTTTAAATATTTTATTGACGCCACTGATTGTTTTTTTAGTCCCGCCCATATTTAAGATTTCAATACTATTGGCAATTATCAAAAATTCGTCAGGGGAAGCGATATCCCCATCACAGCACAGTCGTATTCGTTGTCGTCTTTAATAGTGAGACATGCGCCTCGGGAACCTACTGCGCATGCGCATATCATTAAATTTGACAAAATTTTCAATTTTTAATGATGTAGATCTCCAAAGCGCATGTGTCACTTTTAAAGACGACAACGAACACTGCCATTGTTAGCGATTTGAATTATGCGCATGCCCGCTTCACCTCAATTGCCAACATTCAACGACTAAAGTCACTTAATGTAATCGTCCCTTTTATGATAAATATACTTTTTCGACGAGTATAGAAAACAAGAAAACTTACAGGTGTTGGTATAGAACGTCCTGAATCATTTAAATGGAAATAATTCGTATTTTGTTGTATACCGGGTGCTTTTAAACCTAATAAAAATATTAATAAACATGCTATATATCTGGTAACAAATAAACCCATCTCAATTTGATCAGATAACCTAAAAAACCAATTTTGAATTATCCGCCATTATTAGTGACGTCACTAAAAGATTACCAATAGCAACACAATGACCATGTTCGTTGCCGTCTTTAAAAGTGACAAATGCGCCGCATTGGAGACCTACTGCACATGTAAATTTGATAAATTTTTCAATTTCTAACGAGATACGCATGCGCAGTAAGTCTCCAAGGCGCATGTGTCACTTTTAAAAACGACAACGAACATGGCCAATAACAAACCAAACAATTTAATGCTACTTTAATGACGTCATTGTGTTGCTATAGTAACATGGTGATATTTACGTTTTTAATTTCCACCACCATTGTTCTTGTCCTAAATTAACAAATGATAGATTCTCACTAATAAATATTAATGTCCAATATAATAATAAAACAATTCCATGTCCTTTTGTTGGTACAGATGGTAATAAATAATTACGTTCAATTTTAATTATATATAATGAAAATGGATATGAGAATAATGTTAAAATTAATGAGACAATCTGTAAAATTAAAAAAACAACAATTAATTAAATAATTAATAATTAATTTGTAAATTATCGTAAAATAAACAACATACTATAGTATGTAGTAAATTTGTAATGTTGCCAATTTTACTCATCTCAACTATAATACAATTCAGATAACAATATGGCAACGTTGTGTGGTTATACGATTACAAATAGTATGCGCACGCATATTTACTACATACTATGACGTATTTTATAGTAACTAACTAGATTCGAATCATCATAACCTTTATGATAAACTTTTAACATCAAGTAGGTTATGATTTTTAATTAATTATTTAATTAATTAATTTACCATATATCCATAGATTTGTTTATTATTTAATATTGTTGCTTGTAAAATGAATCGTATAATTTCCAATATTGGTATAAATAATGTACAGATAATTTGTAAATTATATAATTTCGATTTAATTAAATAATTTGGTGATACTTCTGTACCATATTTCCGATAAATAAATAATTGTATTATACCAGCAATTAATATATAACTTGTTATTATTGTTGTTGATATTGTTTCCATAAAACATTGTGGTATACCATGATTTATCCATACATCCCATATATGTATACCGGGTGGGCAATAAGTGAAATTATTTAATACCATTTTCTAATTAATTTAATTAATCTGGAAGATAATCGATTAATGTTTGTTTTGTTTTGTAATTGTTTATAAATAGATTTATTTATAATTAAATAAATTTCTACCTGTTTTTTTTGTGCTATTTGGTGTTATTGACGATACATGATAATTACGTAATTTGATAATTAAATCAATTCACTAGATTCGTTTTGTTTTAAATTAATTAATTAATTGTTTAGTCATCACAGATTTATCGCAATTTGATTGAGGTTATGTTATGTTGATTATTATCATGCAATGTTGTCAAATCTACGTTGATATTTCTACTAGTGATTACTAGATGGCGCACGTTCTTCTAAGGACTGTCAAACCGCTCTACTTCAATATAGACTTTTTTGATTAAATTTTGACGGATACAGCAGGCTAACCTGTTTAAAAGTGTGGCCCTCATTATTAATTTTTCTTTATTCATCTCCATGTTTACTATACACTCGGTTTTAGATCATTATCTTTGTAAATTGAACATGAGCTTTTGTTACATTTATGCTACAATACCTCCACCAGAGGTTGTATCTAGATCACCAACTCGAAACAAAAAACGGTTTGAAAAAAAGATTAAACTGGTTCTAGAGGGTGCAAGTGAATGGTGAAAGACTTAGCTAGGTGGTGAACAAAGATAGGTTCATGTCCAAGCTCGGTTTGAAACATCACTAAAATACACAATTCGGTAATTGCATTGGTATTTTTTATTTTTAAAATCGATCCAAAACCAAAGTATACACTAAAACATATAAGTTATGCATATTTAAAACTATTTTATTGACATAATAATTATAATAATCACATTATAATTGTACCGAAATTCAAACGGTTTAAAATCCCGCCTTGTTTCCAGCCATTTTGTGTGACATCACTATTCTGTATCCTGTTAGTCAGGTTAGTGTTTTCTAACTTGAGCAGTATAAAAGCAGGGTTGCCAGATTAACGATTTATCACCGATTGGACGATGAATTTTAGACGATTCTCAATAGAGAATTCCAAAATTAGGTACCTTGATTTTCGGTGTGAACCCGTTTTTGTTTCTCATAAAAATTGGCAATGTTGCATAGTAAGAGTTGAAGTTAGTAGGTCTAACCTCATGCAGTCTCATGACGTCAGAATTCTGTCGACTAAATTCAGTATGTGGTCGGGAATGATCGGTTTTCTTTAGGTTTTTAAACAATTATAACTTTGTTAAATTTCAATATTTTTAAAAACAAAAAAATACGTGTCTAACATTTTGATTTCCTTAATCCATTAATGTATTTTGTCAAAAATGTGAAAATACCGAATTTCTAAGGACTGCCGATTTGCGTCTATAGACTTTTTTTGATTAAATTTTAACGGATGTACCGGGAAAACCTGTCTAAAAGTGTGTCCTTATATTAATTTTTCTTTATTCATCTCCATATTTATTGTACAAGACGTCGCCTTCAACTCTGTTTAAGATCATTATCTTCGTAAATTGGACATAAGCTTTTGCTACAATACCTTCACCATATATGAAACATTTGTTAGATGGCAACTTGCAGCATTGTTCGAGTAGTTCAATTCTAGCAAAGTAGGCTTATTACAAGGCCAATCAATTCATCTCATTCTATACAAGTGTGTTTGATCTTATTAGAGTCCATTATGCAGATAAATGATGCTATACTGACAATTACGCTATCGGTATACGGTAATTTATTTTAACGCGCTAAATTCAAAATCCAACAAGTATCTTGGACAGTTAGAAGATTCACTTATCCAGCAGAATAATGTCCGTCATCATCTTGTAAGACGTTCTATATGGATAAATTTACAGTGGGTAATGTCAATTTCTTGTTATGATCATTACATTTCGTCCATCGAGCATATGTTTGGGATATAATGGGCAAAAGACTGAGTAACTTGCTGTTGCGCTCCAGGTTGCTTGCGACACAAAAACACAAAAGGTAATTGACCATTTGATAGAAACAATGCCACGAGAAGTTGGAGAGTAGAGAGTGGGTAACCAATAGAGGGGCGGTGCTGGTACCCTAGAATAATGAACTTTTTGCAATTTTTTTTTGAAAGAAATCGGTTGATTCGGATTAAAAAAGACCGCTTAGATGAGGAAAAACTTGAATTTATTAATAATAAATAATTTATTCAACAATAAACATTACAATAGTTGAAGTGGCAACAGTGCAAATGTAAACTTATTGTTAGTGAAGGTGGCAACATCGCAAATTATTAAGTAAAGCGCGCATAATTCAAAGTTAATAATAAAGATGCTCTCTATATGGAAAGAAAAGGACTAGTATTAGGATTATCCTAGGTATTTTCTAGTGAATAACAAAATTAAGAAAAAAATTGGGATAAACTACCTGATTGATTAAAATCCACGCTATCTAGCGATGATTTTTCTAAAATAACAACACAACGTTTGGCAACATTGCATAATTGTTAAACAGCTTTCTGTTGATAATTGCAACGTTGCCACTTTCACTAGGTTGACATTTGGCAACGTTGCCAGCAACTTTCGTAATGTTATTATTATTAAATCAATTATTTATTATTAATAATTTTAAGTTTTTCCTCAGCTAGGAGGTTTCTATCGATATGTGTCAAAAACTTTGGCAAAAAGTCATTATTCTAGGGTCGCCTTTATCGTCCCAGCACTCATGATATTGCAATTATGATGTCATTGACGAATTTACTAATGAGACGACCTTTTATAAGAAATAGTAGAAAACATTGTTATTTTATAGTTAGACTAAATGTAGCCCAGCCAAACCAATTGCTTTTATTGTTATTATATTTAAATATAAATCAATATTTTTTTGAATTATCGCCACCGTTTTGAAATAATTTGTTTGTTTACTCATATTTATACAACATTAGATAAAGTAATTGAGAACGTGTTATGTTAGGGATCTAATTATTATGACCTTGGTTAACATTATCATGACTGAACACCAAATTACTAAAACACTATTTACGGACGTTATTTCGAAATTTTCAATAAAAACACACAATAAATAGATGAAAAACAAGGAAATTTGATTGTTTCTAATGTTTTCTAACCGAAATAGAACGTTTTAATAAGATTATTGTTGTTTAATTTAAAAAAAACATAAAAACGACTACTTGTTAGTATGCAACCAGTAATACATTGAACATCATAAAATACCGCATATCCCATAAAAACCAACACAAAATCGATTTTTGATAAATAAATTTCTAAATATCGAAGAATTGTTGATTATTTTGCAAATATTTATGTTAATTAGACATAATTTTCCGTAATCATTTACAAATTTATCGCATAATTATAATAATTATTGTTAGATTTAACGATTAGAATAAATACCATACATACTTTCTATGGAATATAGTTGTATTAAAACATAAAAAATAATAATAATATATAGAATTGTTGATTTATTACAACAATAAAAGTTAAGTACCTTAACCGTTTAAAATGTTATTAATTTTATCATTTATTGTTCATATTTTTAAAATCAAAGATTACAATATTTTTTTGTTAAATACAAAATTTGTTGTCAATTATATGAAAGGGTATTTATTAATTCTTATCTCTTATCACTCATTTATAATAGTGTTAGAGGATTATGATGATGATAATAACTATTTTAGGGATTTAAACTAAGAAGTCTATTTTCTATTATTATTATTATTGCTATGATTACTGGTAATAGATTTTTTTTGTTTTAATGTAATTACCCCTACTAGAATTATCAAATTATTATAAATAAAATGCTTGTATACAAATTCACATCAGTTTCGATTGGACGTGCGCGCTCTTTTTCAGTGAAAGTATAACAACAATTTATAAAATATACGAAATAATTTATTTAAAAAAAAAGTTTCCCAACAAATTTACAAATTTATCAGTAAACAACAACAACAAAAACAAGTTTATAGAAGTTTTTCCATTAAAAAAACAATAATAATAATAATAATAGGGAAAGTATGGTAACTAGATCTAGCCATATTGGTGAGTACTTTCAATATTTCAGAATTAATTATAGAAAGTTTGTCATTTCTAGTAATTAAATCGATTAAAAAAAAATTAACGCGAATTTAACGCGATTTTAACGCGATCCCATAGACATATTATCACCTTGAAATCTTTGAAACTGTTAAATTTCTATTGTTTTCAATTTATTTGAATAAATATACGGAAGACGGGTATTTATCATTAATAATAATAATAATAATAATAATCATAATATATATTGAGAGAATCCTGCGACCTATGAAGTCCAAGGTTGACAATAACAATAATAACGATTAAATAATAATACCCTCTATGTAAAACATTCATTTGTTTCTTTTTGTTTTGTTTTGTTTTTTTTGGGTGTATGCAATAATCCAGTGGCGTACTCATAATATAATTTGGATTGGGTGAAGGGTGCGATTTGAATAAATCCGCGGGGAGCTAGTTGGCTTGTTTCTGGGTACGCCACTGCGATAACCCTACAGCTATCTGAATTATATAATAATTAATTTGTTATTTATTTATTTATTCAGTTTCACTAATGGTCACATTTTTTTTTATGTTCTTCCGTGTTCTTATATTCAAATGCAAAGTGCAAAAGATTAGTTCTAACTTGTTCAATCTACATTTAATAAATTATTTAATTTTTTTTTTTCTTTGATAAATTTTCATTTCAATTTGTTGATTAATGTTATCATTAATTGTAACATTGATGAGTTATTTGTTGCTTTGATTTTTTTTATCAACGGAAATCTTCAATTAAAAGCCAAATTGTTGATCGTAAACCAGGAGCGGATTTGGTTATAATGCGGCCGTAGGCCCACTCTGATATGCCGCCCTTCTTATAATGTCAACAAATATATACAGGTTGAATACATTTCATTTAGGAATATAGGAGAAACTACAAGAAACGAGACAGTCTTATAGCGTTTGAACTGGAAAGAGTGAGAGAAAAAGCTCTAAGAATCGATAGAATTTTGAATTTTTAGCGCCTTACAAATTTCCAATTTTAGTCGCTTTTAAAATTTTTGGATCACTTCCCGAATTTTACCACCCTAAGGCCAGATCTCGCAGGCCTAACCTTAAATCTTTCACCATCATAAACACTAATTGGTTGAATTGTGGTCATGTGACTATATCACCAATAAACTACAAGAATCTTGAACACATGTCATTTAAATGTTGATAACAATCTATTAAGATTATTATAAGTCGATAACAAAAAAAAATACACACGTTTATTTAGATTTATAGATATATCCGCTGTATAGGTCGATCTCTGTTAGTTTTGTAAAAGAATAGCACAGGTTTGTTTAGTTTTTAAGAGTGGAATGCGCTGCGCGATCCGACCATTACCGTCTTCATGTATTCGTTCATAATTGTACGCGCGTATCGAAGATCTGCGCGGTTGCCGTACATCAACCACAGGAAAATAGAATCGCGCAGTCTCACATTTTTCCCTCGCTTATCTCACCCTATATCCGGCTCTTAGCTTCGATGGCTCCCGTATATTCGCGCTGTTGCCGCCTCTTACTATCAAATAATGAATTTTCAATGACACGATCTATCCAGTACTTGAATACTTAACTTTAAAATAGCGTGTTTACAACAAAAAAAGCTTGATTTTTCCATTTTTTATCTGCAAATTTTAACTAATGGCGTGTTGTAATGTACTGAAGTAGGCGTATCCTATGGGTAATTAATGATGACGTCACTGGATACAGTACTCAGTTCCGACACTACCGCATTGAGCGTTTGTTAAAACAAACGCAAACACCTACCTCTGTACATTAAAAAGCGGCACTACTATCTATAGTACAATTTTTTTTTTATTACAAATTCTCTATAAATAATTAAACTTCCTTTATTATGTTATCAGTCACAAACAATTGATTTACAATAAAAATTGATAAGAATCAAGAGAGTACTTAGATTGTCTGCTTTTCTATCAATTAATAAAATTTATTTCAAGATTAATACTCGTGTATATCTACAGTATATCCAATCGAAATGTAGGTCATATTATATCAATAAAAATACTATTGGCTGTTTTTGTAGACATATATGACTGTATTATAACCAATAAGTGTCAAGAGTTCAGACCACGTGATATTTAAATGTATAGTAAACGTCAGAATTCTTCAAGGTTATCAATAAATATGATTAATACCTGTTGTTTTTTTGTAGCAATTGTAAATAAAACATTTTCACACCTGCTTTTTATCAATTTAAGATTGTTTACACAAAAAAAATTGATATTATAATGTTGTTAAAGTTTTATTTTAGAAATTAAAATCAAAATTATGCAACCAACAATACATTCTATACATATAGCGTTTGTTGTTATACAACCAACAATACACGTTCTGGGTTTTCCATTATTTTATTAAATTGTCTTATCATAAGTACCTATTTATTCTTTTTTTATCAATAAAAATCCTTAATTTTACACTCTTAAGATATATATTCTATTATTTATTCAAATATATACAGTATATCCAATCGAAAAGTAGCCCAATTACCGATAAATCATCCTATTGGTCGTTTTATAATCATGTGACTATAATTTAACCAATAGTGGCCGATAATTTTAACCATGTGACTTTTCAAGGTTATAATCGTATATTTTCCATCATTTTCAGATAATTGTACAACTAGTGATGATGGAAAAAATGATAAAATTGATAAAAAAGATTATCTTAATTACGGTGAAGATGATCAAATGGTACCTACATAGAATTAATGAAACATTTCATAATAATTAAATTTTCAAATAATTGTAGGAAATTGTTGGTTATAAATTAGATAAATTTAAAAATATTGTGATATGGATTGTTTATTTTTTGACATTAGGTATGTTAAGATTATTATTCCATTGGTATCCTGTATGGAAATTATTAGCAACACATCGAAAATGTCCATTGAATATAGCTGAGAAGGTTTTAATTATTGTAAGAAACATAACCTCAAATTTGCCGCCATTAATTTGGTAGACAAATGACAACAACTATAACCTACCAAATTAATGGATATATATTTTTTTGCTTCTATTATGTTGAATTTTCCGTTTATATCAATATTAGGACCGTTACAAGGGCAAATATAAGTCGTACTTTGTGAAAGTAGTACTAACATTAAAAGCAAATTCTATGGCAATAAAAAAGAGTGATAGTATTATCAGTATAAATGGTTTAATATTTTCAAAAGATAATGATAATGATAAAGAATTATTAAAATTCAATTTATGTGATGGTACCAGAAAAAGTACTAATCAGTACCTATTACTGATAACAATAAGTGATAATTGCAAAAATTTTTAAGGTATGGCAGAGATACGAATTATCCGTTGTAAAAAATTAACCTATATATGGGATGATGAACAAAATCGTTTTTTAAAATTATCAGGTTTTGATAAGGGCGTTACAAATAAGGAGTTACATCAATTTATAGGTTATACAAAAATTGAACAACGTTTAAAGTAATTAGTACTACATAGATACTCAATTAATTCCATTTAATTTAAAGATAATTTTTAGACGTATCACTTATGGTACTAACGAAATTATAGTACCAGTACAGAGTATATTAACATTATTGGTACTAGAAGCGTTAACACCATTCTATATATTTCAATTGTTTAGTTTAACTGTATGGTTAGCTGAGAACTATATCTATTATGCAATTGCCATAATAATTATGTCAGTTGTTGGGATTACTACATCGATAATACAAACTAGAAAGGTGAGTAGTACCATCGATGAGTACCGTCAATACTAACAACGTCCATAGTACTACTAGCAATGCTAGTATTCACCATTCAAACCTAATCGTTCTACCTTAATCTGGTAGTACCCTTACTAATTTAGTACTTGTAGTACCTTATTGCATCCCTAGATCTCTATTCCACTCCCTACCTATAATCCAATCAAGAATAGTTTGAGTTACTATCAACTATAGCGTGCTAATACTAAAAAGTACGTTCTAGTACCTGTATTGGTAGCACAAAGTACTCTTGATTAATAACTATGAGTTATTCTAAAATGCATTGAATAATAATAATTTAGGATTATTCTATAGTATTTCAGTACTTGTCGTTACTATACCAGTACTTTCGGTACTACAAAAAACTCACGCTAAATTCATAAATTGTGGTCGATTTGTTACTAAAATCCCAAAAATTACTTCAATCCTAAATATATTTAACACTCTTGTTAGATAGTATTGTGGTACCTTTAGTACTTGACTATTAAAATCAACATATTTCTCTTCTATAATTTGGTAGAATCAACAAAATTTAAAAGGTACTGTTCATATAACCGACAAAATTATCGTGAATCGTGGTGATGGTACTTTCGAAGAAGTACCAACTACCGATTTAGTACCAGGTGATATAATCTGTATACCATCACATGGTTGTGAGATGCAATGTGATGCTGTATTATTAAATGGTAGTTGTATTGTTAATGAAAGTATGCTTACAGGTACTACTTAATTGTTTTTTTTTTGTAAAAAAAAGTATCTAATAAAATTTCTTTAGGTGAATCAGTACCAATCACAAAAACAGCACTAACAATCAATAATAAAATTTATGATGTTAAAGAAGATAGTAATCATACATTATTTAGTGGTACTAAAGTGATACAAACACGTTATTATGGTGATCAAGCGGTACAAGCTGTTGTTATACGTACCGGTTATCTAACAGCAAAAGGTGAATTAGTACGTAGCATTTTGTATCCACCACCTGCTGATTTCAAATTTGATCGTGACAGTTATAAATTCATTACAATTCTTGCTGTGATTGCAGTACTATCATGTACTTACACGATTCTATCTAAAGTTAGTACCATTGCATTTACAAAAGTACTATTTGTTTTTTAATATCAAAGTAGTACCAAATTTTTGGTTTGTTTTTAGTACTCCAGATCTATATCATTTGGTGATATTATCATTAAAGCTTTAGATGTGATAACAATAACGATACCACCAGCACTACCAGCCGCCATGACAGTTGGTAAATTGTATGCTTTAAATCGTTTAAAAAAGAATCAAATCTTTTGTATAAATTCTCGTGTGATTAATGTGTCCGGTTCTGTTGATTGTATCTGTTTTGATAAGGTAGTACCCCTACATAGTACTATAATTACACATTATATATTCATTAGTTTTTATTCGATTTAGACAGGAACTTTAACAGAAGATGGTTTAGATCTATGGGGAGTAGTACCAGTACAACACCAAGAGGTACTACCAACTGTAAAAAATGTTAAAAACGATTTAGATTCTAGTTCCTTATTGTTCCAAGGTATGTTAACTTGTCATAGTTTGACATTAATTGATGGGGAACTTTGTGGGGATCCACTTGATGTTAAGGTACTACTTTCAATACTCCTCTAATTGACAAAAATTAAACAATTTTGGTACTTTTAGATGTTTGAATCGACAGATTGGATTTTAGAAGAACCTTCAGTTTCCGATAGTACCAAATTTGATTTGTTAGTACCAACATTAATTCGATGTAAAAATGGTACTAATCCAATACAATTCGGTATAATACATCAATATCAATTTTCATCAACATTACAACGTATGAGTGTTATCACACGTCAATTAGGTACTGATTATTATCAAATCTTTTGTAAAGGTTCACCGGAAATGATAATACAATTATCAAAACCGGAAACAGTACCAACAAATATTTTTGATAAATTACATGAATATACAGAACAAGGTTATCGTGTTATTGCAATGGGTACTAAAATACTAACAACAGTACCATATCATAAAATACAAAAATTACAACGTGATGATATTGAATATGGTTTAGAATTTGTTGGTTTGATCATTTTAGAGAATCGTTTGAAACCGGAAACAACAAGTGTTATTGAGATTTTGAAGAATTCCGGTATGAAAATTGCAATGATTACAGGTACTACTTTGGGTTATTATTGTTTTACGGTTAATTTTTCAACGGTAATTCCAGGTGATAATATATTAACTGCAATCAGTGTGGCTAAAGAATGTGGAATTATTCAACCGAATCATGATGTGGTTGAAATAACTATGAAGAGTACAGATAAATTTGAAGTACCTACATTGAAGTACCAACTTTCCGGATCTAAGGTACTATACTTTTATGTAATTTTTTTGACATAATTCATCATCGATGAGCTTCTCCAATTACCTATACACCCTATAATTATATAAAGGAAGTACCACTTGGTACCGCATCATGACAAATCCACAATATTTGTATTTTGTTAATGGTTATACCGTTTATTACGATTGTAGTTAGAAACGCAAAGAAAAAAACTGTATAAACTGAAACAGTAGTACCATGTGGTTAAAAATTTAGTCTCATAGTACTACTTAACTTTTCATTTGATAATCGTTTATGATATTTCATTGAAAATTTGGAAGCTTCAGCCATGTAGTCTATTACCAAAAAGCGGTACTTTCTGGAAAACCGATCGAAACTTTGCCAAATTCCAGTACTACCAGAGAGGTTTTTAGTTTACCCAATTTGTGCCATTATTCTTTTTTTGTTTGCTTCTGGTTTGTGGTGCTCTTCCACAACCTTGGAAAACTACTAATTGCCCATGAAGTACTTTTACAGAAGTACTTAGGAAAGTTTTAAAGTACAACTTTGCTTAACCTGATTACTTTACCCATGGTACTTATATATAGGCTTTACTCGAAAAGTAGTACTCGATGGATAACTTTAACCCTGTCATTATATAATGGCAGTACCACTCGGTACCGTATTATAACAAATTCACAATATTCGTATTTTGTTGATGTTAATACCGTTTATTACAATTTTCGTTAGAAAATAAGAGTAGAAAAATGGTACAAACTGTAACAGTAGTACCATGTAGTCAAAAATTTTGTGCCAAAGTACTACTTAACTTTTTATTTGCTCATTGTTTATGACATTTCATTGAAAAATTGGACACTTCAACCATATAGTCTATTTTTACCAAATTCCAGTACTACCAAAGAAACTTCAAGTTTCCTTAATCTGTGTTTGTTTGTTTGCTTACTTCTGGTTTGTAGTACCCTTCGAGAATCTTGGAAAGATTTACTAATTGCCAATGAAGTACTTTTAGAGGAATACTTAGGGAAGTTTCAAAGTACTACTTTACTTAACCTAATTACTACTTTCCCTATCTTTCATGGTACTTATTTGAAAATTTTTAGGCTTTACTCTGTCTCAAAGTACTACTTTACCTGATTTGATCCATTAGTTTTCTTTATTCGTTCATGGTTTATGAAAGCGTTGTCTATTACTAAAAAGCGGTACTTTTTTGCCAGTACTACCATGAGACGCTTTAAGTTTCCCAAATCTGTGCCATTACTCTTTTTTATTTGTTTCTGGATTGAGGTACTTCTACAGAATTTTGGAAGACTTACTAATTGTGAATGAAGTACTTTAGAGGAGTACTTAGGAAAGTTTTTAAAGTACCACTTTACTTAACCTGATTATTAATTTCCCTATCTTCCATGGTACTTATTTGAAAATGTGTATGCTTTACTCAATAAATAGTACTTTATGGATAATTATTTAGGAGCTCTATCATTATATAATGTCAGTACCACTTATCGTTAGTACCGTATTATGGTAAATTCACAATATTCGTATTTTGTTGATGTATTTACCGTTTATTAGGATTTTCGTTAGGAAAGGACAAAAGAAAATTAGTATTTACTGTAATAGTAGTACCTTGTAATTCAAAATTTTGCCTCAAAGTACCACTTAACTAGATTTGATCCAATAGTTTTCTTTATTCGCTCATCGTTTATGGAAACATTGTCTGTTACCAAAAAGCGGTACATTTTACCAATTACCAGTACTACCATGAGAGGCTTTAAGTTTCCCAAATCTGTGCCATTACTCTTTCTTATTTGTTTCTAGATAGAGATACTATTACAGAATTTTGGAAGACTTACTAATTGTGAATGAAGTACTTTAGAGGAGTACTTAGGAAAGTGTCACTTTACTTAACCCTATTACTACTCTTTCTGCTTACCTATGGTAATTAATTGAAAATTTGAAACCATTACCCCAGTATAAGCCTTTATTCAAAAGTAGTACTCCATGGACGAAGTACCACCATAGTAAAATACCTACCTATTACCTCTATAAATAAAACTCTATCATGATAAATTTGAAATTACAGACACAAATCAATGGTCATAATAATGATATTGAAAAGTACCCAAATCAAAAGTACCATTTAGTTATGACAGGACATGTATGGAATGATTTGACAAAATTTTATCCACAATTAATACCGAAAATTTTAACAAAATGTGTTGTATTTGCACGTATGTCTGGACGACAGAAACAACATGTTATTGAAGAATTACAAAATTTGGGCTATTATGTTGGTAAGATACACATTTTTTTTTTACTAATTGGGGTAGTTTTCTATCGGTCATACAGTATTATTACTATTCAACATAATGTATAAACGGTTGCCTATCTGAAGCTATTCTATTATTTTCAATGATGCGATAAGATGGCGCTTACGCTATTATTGCTTAAAGCGTCATCTATTGCCGAATTATAAAATCGAATTTTTAAAAAATTACTATATAAAAACGCGGTAAATTCAAATTGATTTTTTTGAAATTCCAGCAATGTGTGGTGATGGTGCTAATGATTGTGGTGCATTAAAAGCAGCCCATGTTGGTATATCATTATCAGAAGCTGAATCAAGTGTTGCCAGTCCATTTACATCAAAACAATCAAATATAACATGTACAATAAATATAATCAAAGAAGGACGTTCAGCATTAATAACATCATTTGGTATATTTAAATTAATGTTATGTTATAGTTTAACTGAATTAATATCAGTATTAATATTATATGAAATTGATACAAATTTAACATCATTTCAATTTTTATTTATTGATATTTGTTTAATATTGAATTTTGCATCATTTTTTGGTAAAACAAAATCTTATCATAATTTATATAATAAACCACCAATAACAACATTATTAACATTAATACCATTATTATCAATTATAATATTTATTATAATAACAATAATATTTCAATTGTTCTCTTATCATTTAATACAAACATTTGATTGGTTTGTACCATTTGTTTTTAATCCAGATAATACACAATTTTATTCATGTTATGAAAATTATGCTATTTTTACATTATCAATGTTTCAATACATAATTATGGCTGTGATATTTTCTAAAGGTAAACCATATCGTCAACCAATCTATACGAATTATATTTATTTATTATCAATAATTTTAATGATAAGCATTTGTATTTATATCACATTATATCCATGTATATGGTTACAAGATTTATTTGAATTAAAATTACCACCACAAATGGACGGTAGATATACAATAATAATATTAGCAATAATTAATTTTTTTTTATGTACTATAATTGAAGATGTTATTATTGATTGTGGTTTGAAAAAAATCTATGATAAGAAATACCATCAACGTAATAAACAATATTTAGATATTGAAAAAGAATTAAAATTACAACCATTATGGATGATGAATAATCAAAATTTTAATATTATTAATGAAAATATTATTTATAATAATGGTAATTATGAAATTACTAAATTGTAAAGATTTATTTATTTATAAATTATAGTTGTAAAATGTTTATTTTTAAATTAAATTACATAAAAATCTATGTGGTGTATTATTGGTTGCATATATTCGGTGACTAGAGCTACAATTATAGTATTCTAATCGAGTGGAAGTGGGAACCAATCAAGAACGTTCCGCTCTCTTTCCATCAATGATATCTATGACCTAGCTAATGCGTGAAATCTATTCGTTCCGGTGGGGATAATTCAACTACAAATCCAATAGTTCGCAGGAATATACAGCGCGTATTTGAAAAGAACCAGATTCGTACGATAAAGAGACCAAATATTTACGCTTGTGGCGGGGCACCACATCCTACTTCCAGCTCTACTGTTGCATGATTATTTATTCGAACAAGTTTTACTCGAATGACCGGAGCGTGTTTTAAAGTTACACCTCTCTAACACAGCTGTTCGGAACAGTATTTTTTTTTAAATATAATGCCACCCAAAAAGGGTGTTTTATTTGTGTGTTTAGGTTTTCTACACCATTAAAAGCTGTTAAATCGTGTTTTTTGTCATTTTTTTTTTTTTTTTAATATTTTTCAGGTAATATCTGTCGTTCACCGATTGCTGAAGGTGTATTTCTTGATTTAATCAAACAACGTAATATTGTAGATAATTGGTATGTTGATAGTGCCGGGTTAAGTAATCGACATATTGGTAATTTACCAAATTCACGTACTATACTAACACTGAAAAAACACAATATTCGTTATAATAAACGTGCTAGACAAGTACGTCTTCTTTAATTTTAATTAAATTTAATTACGGATTAATTACAATTAAGGTTTTGTTATTAATTAGATTGATGATGATGATTTTAATAAATTTGATTATATATTTGGTATGGATGTGAAGAATATTGCTAATTTGAAATGTAAAGCACCCAAAAATTGTAAAGCAAAAATCTTATTATTGGGTGATTTTGATCCGGAAGGACAACGCATCATACGCGACCCATACTTTGTTAGTACCCTTATTCCAGTTCTACACAATTTAATTTGATAATTAAAATATTTCAGGATTCAGGTGCTGAAAGTTTTGAAATTTGTTATCAACAATGTCGACGTTCATGTAATGGATTTCTTGATAGATTGGAAAATGGTGAAAACATCTAGAATTTCGTATCATTTAGATTTTAATCCAATTTGAATAAATTATTTGTTATTTTAATGGTTTTTTTTTTTAATAATTCATGTATAGCAAACTACAAATAGATGCCCAATAGTGTAGTAAACACATACGCCATCTATTCGCTTTTTTATGAACTGTAGCGAGCTCTAGTTGAATCAAGCGTTATCTAAACAATTTATTTATTACTTTAAACTATATTATTATTATTAAGTACCTAGAATACATCAATATACCTCTAGTGTTAATTGCAGTTTTTAAAAATTCGCGCACTTTTAACAGTAGAATAGCTACAATTACAGTTTTGAAGGGTGGTATTGATAGAATGCCATCTATCATATACGCCGTTAACTACAGGAAGTGTTGGTAAATTGTTGGATATTTTAAAATATCCATTTTTACATCATTTTAATCTCAGATAACTCAACTTTGATCTAATTTTCTCATCTTTCTTGTTTTTGGGAAATGTTTATCATTTTTTTATGGTTATTTTCCTAAAATAATCATGTATGCGAAGCTACAATTAGTTGATCATACAAATTGAGAACATAAGCGCCACCTACGTTCTTTTTGCCGTAAACTGTAGCCGAGGTAAGCAGATTGTTTATAATTTATAACAAAAATCTATGATCATCTACCTTTAATTATTGTAATTATTTGATTTTTATTAATTTAATTGATTATTTAAACGTAAATCTATAAGATTTAATTAATATTTTTGAGAAATTTCCAATAAAATTTAAAGATAAAAATTGCCGATGTAACCTAACCTCAATCGATTGTCATTTGTTTGGATAATATCAAGAATTTTGGTATTTTCCCCTTGAAATTTTGATGATTTTTGCGATAAAAATGATGAATTAATTAACTTAGGACACCGCTGAAAGTATTGTGTTGATAATTAGTTAACTGAAAAATTTCCTAACCTCAAAATATATCAGACACGTTTGATTGTTGAATTGGATTGATTTGTTTGTTTGTTTATTTCACAGATGGCTCCTACAAAGAAAACGGAAAAACCTGTAAAAACTGAAAAATCCCCAAGCAAAGTTGCAAAAAAGAATGTTGTGGAAAAAGGTAAACCAAGAAATTATGATTTAGGTAATGGTGTTTATCGTTTTTCACGTTCACGTGTTTATCATAAAAAAGCATTATATAAATTTGTTGGTAAAAAAACAAAAGCAACACCAAAAGTTAAAAAACCCAAATTTGTTATTAAACAAATTGGTGGTGATAAAAATGGTAAAGAACGTAAAGTTATGTTGCAAAAACGTCGCAATTTCTATCCAACTCAAGACAAGTAAATGTTTTTTTCCTTAAAATTAATCGTTTTTTTCTGTTTAATCAATTTGTTTGTAATTGTAGGATTAAGAAACGCCAAGCTAAGAAATTGTTTAGACAACATAAACGTACATTAAGATCAGCATTAACACCAGGTACTGTATTGATTCTATTAGCTGGTGCACATAAAGGTAAACGTGTTGTATTATTAAAACAATTAAAATCTGGTTTATTACTTATAACTGGTCCATATGGTATGAATGGTTGTCCATTACGTCGTATACATCAACGTTATGTTATTGGTACACAAACGAAAATTGATTTAATTGATGTTAAATTACCGGAACAATTAAATGATGAATATTTTCGAAGACATCGTGAAAAACGTGCTAAAAAAGAAGAAGGTGATATATTTCAAATAAAAAAAGAAACATATAAATGTAGTGATCAACGTAAAATTGATCAAAAAAATGTTGATAAACAAATTATGGATGCTATACGTAAACATCCAAATAGTAAAGTTTTATTGGCATATTTATCAGCTATGTTCGGATTGAGATCATCACAATATCCGCATCGATTAGTTTTCTAAACAAAAAACAAATAAATTACAAAAGATAAAGAAAGCCATATTTTATTGATTTTGACATAAAAGTTGAGGAAATTCAATAAAAACGTGGTGTTTGTATATTGCGATAGATTTCGATTTATTACTACCCCCCACATTTTAAATCATACGAATTCATCCCGTTTTGTTTCCTTCGATTAGATAATAGGGGTCGGTTGGCCTTGTATTTAATCTTCCCGAACATCAACCCTGCAACTGATCTATTGTTTTTAACCCTTCATCTGTTGATATACCAAAAAAGATACCCTTTTACAAGGCTGACTATCTCTGGGAGGCGTCTTCCTTATATCAGCAGATGTAATAAAGTCACATTGCCTAGGTGGATGAGTCTTGTACGACCCAGGATATCACATTTGCATAAAATGGGTTTTAAGGTTTCATTGTCTGATTAGATAGCAGTTTTCTTCTCATTGAACACTTTGGCCGAAAAGCTTTCCAGTGTTAGGCGTTAATGAATTTCTTTGTCTGTCTCATACCTGGATGGTGTCCCACTGAATTCCTACTCTCTGTGGGTCCTGGCTAGCCCACAGAGAACTTAAGACCTATGAGTGGTGGAGTCATTGCACCTGTTCTTGCAAGCCTTATTTCGTTTCCAGTAGTTTGCCAGTTGTTTTAGAAATTGCGGACATTCCTAGATGCTTTTTGCTTCAAGACTAGAGCTTTCAACACCATTTGGCTGTCTCTCAAAATGTAAATTTGTCTACCATTGAGATTGCGGTAAACATTCTCTAGTACACATTTTTGGTGCAAGAGTTTCGGCTGTTTGTATTATGGTGGGCGACTTTCCTAAGGCTGCGGATGTCCTAAAATTGGATTTGGCAAGCCTGGCTCGTAACTTGGGTTTATATAGAGGCTCCTCACAAGGCTTGGATCTGGTAGAATATTCCCACGACACGTAGAAGTTGATGAGGTATGATTGGTGTTGGCTTGGCAAGTCTTGTCAGTACCGTAGTCCAGTTTCGTTTCCACTCGATGCGACTCCTAGCATCGTGAACAAGATTTCTTTTTTGTGTGGTTTAGGCTAAACACATAGCGAAGCGCCGAGCAAACCAGCGATGATAGCGGAGAGCAAAGCCGCGAAAATAAACCAATGCATTCCTATTGAACCGCGTATAGTGGAGCGACGAGCAACGATGCAACAGCGCTGTGATACGCGATCAAGGCAACGATTTCAAACAATTTTGAATTCTCTGCTATCATCGCTGTTCAAATCGTTGCTTAAAATGGAAATTGAGGCATTCATGAGTAGTGTTTTTATTAAAAAACCTCTGTGGGACCAAAAAACAATCATTCAAGCATAAATCCTGAGACAGGTCGATTTTTGTTTTGCGGGGGACACATTTCAATGTCATTCGCGACTTTGTTGCGTTAGCCCTCTAGCCCCGGCAGCCCCCAACTGATGAGTCTTAAATAGCAAGGTGGGTCAAGTAACCCCTCATTGGAAAGGTCTTTTAATTCTCTATATGGTGGTACAAATTGTTTTCAGATTTTTTAGATTATTTTTGTAGAAATGTTGATTGTACTTATTGTAACTATAAGACATATCCATAATAGCAGCACAATTTTATATGCCTCACTATGTGTTGGCAAATTTTTATCAACGCTACATACGATCGCTGCTTTGCTCGCCGCTTCACTATGTGTTTAGCCTTAGGTGTCTTGGATTCCATATCGCCGGCTCCCCTACTAAAAACGAGAGAAAAGCCAAAATAATGTCTTTTGATTACTCCGTTTTTAATTAATGATGAAAACCACATTTATCAACGACAACCTGGACGCTACTGAAGTGTGGCGAACTTTCAGTTTCTTATGGATCAGGTCCGACGTATAACGAGTCGATCCTGAGGAGACGCGCCTTCTCTTCGACTTCTGCCAAATTTACCGACAATTGATGGAAAAGTACAAGCCATCTCGAGACGAGCCAGAAATGACTGCTCATGGCTCCCCGAATCACGCGCCGTGGGATCCCGGCTTCAGATATCATATGAGGAACTTGCCCATCTAGGAAGAGCCTTCGAAGTCAAATTTCTTTATCTCGATGTCCCATGGTTTGACCAGAAATTCTGAGTATTTACTCCAGAATTTCTGATTGTACTTGCTTTGTCTTCTGGTTTGAAGTTTTCAGCCCCAGGGCAGCAAAAAGTCCTTCCTCCTGTACTGACAGAGTTGGCTATAGTATTACCGATTTCTAATATATTGAGGCAGGCATTTGTTTTGATGGCTACCGTAAGAAGGTGGAGCGAATTGCATAATAGGCAATAATGACAGTAGTTGGAATAGGTATGTTTACACTTGTGCCCTTTCAATTCATCGTGCGTAAATGGCATATCAGAGATTCAGTAGCGTCGTATAATAAATTCTAAATTCAAACAATTAATTTCGCTAAACACTGAATATTTTAGCGGTCGTATAACAGCTGTAAAGCTGAACATCCACAGTCAAATTTGTAGGGCAATAGGTGGATGCGTGCGACCATTCACGGGTCCAATTAGTCCCCCTTTGTGGTTTCTCGCAGTGTTAGTTGAAAATGTTCTCGTCATCAGGTAACAGTCCGACACTTTATTTACGCTCCTGCGGTAGGCGGACAATGAAGGATCGGCGCGAGTACAGTCCTACTGATTGAACTGTGAATGGCTAGCTTTAAAAGTACGTCATGGCAGGCGCCTACGCCTACCTCAATACATTGCGATAGCATGTTTGTCAAATTTGTTGTGAACAGTTTGATCGATATTTTCTCGCTATTTAATTCGAATTTTTTAGTTGTTTATTTTTTTTTAATTTAATTTTTTTGGAAATGGCGACAAATTCTGATTGTGCAGAAATTTCAACACTTGAATTTCTAAATTATTTAAAAACAGCCTATCAAGTGAGTTATATTTTCTTGTTCCCTCCTCCCCCCACCCACCTACTCGTCAATTAAATAATTTGAATTATTTACGGGATAAATTCAAAAAGGTCCATGATAGTCTAGAAGGTATTTTAACTGCTGGCGGTATGAATGATGCTGTTGATTGGTTAAAATTAAAACAAAATAAATTAATTAAATCAATAGAAAAGAATAATAAAAAAATTATTGAGAAAACTGATGATGGTTGTTGTACAACAACAACAATTCAAGATAATGAATCGATTAAAATCAAATTAAATGAAATCTTATCAGAAGGTTTATTAGATTCAATTTTACCATATATGGTACCATCTAATACTACACAAACAAAAAAGAGTAATTCGACAATTATAACAAACGGTAATCACCAATAGTTTTAACGCTAATATTGAAATTAATTATTTCTATTTTTACCGCTATGGGGGCTGATAATTCAAGATAAACCACAAACCGTATCGAATACATCGTCAACAACAACAACAAATACAACAATAAAACGCCGAAATAGCGATATAATTACATCAAATATAAAACCTATCATCAATAATAATAGTAATACCACTACAAATAATGATAACACCATTGATAAACGAGAGTAAGTTACAATTTTATTGGGAAATTTTAAAAATCGCGCTTTATTCCTGTTGTACGATCTACAATTATCTATCATGTAATTGGTGGAAATTGTATTGCCAACTTTAATTTTTCTTCAAAACATCGAAATAAAGCGCCAAATTTAAAATTGTAATAATTGATAATTATATAAATAAAAATTATAGTTCCGAAATTATAATTCATGTATGTGATGAAATTAAGAATACGAAAAAAGATTTTATTTGTAATAAGAATTTGTTGATTGAAAAAATGGGATATTTTGCTGAAGTTACTGCAGGTAGGTAATTTCCACTAATTCACCCCTATTTGCTATTTATTTTTAATAGTAACGCATGCGCCTTAGACACTTATTGCACATGCGCATATACCACAAATAAGATGAAATAAACTGTATTTGATTGAAGCGTCATCTGTTGTTCAACTATTCAACTTTTATACGTTATAGTTTGATAGATTAATGATAGATGGTGTTTATATCGTTTTGATTGTTAGGTCAACGTTTAGAGGATATGGATATATCTGTACATTGTGATATTGGTATATTTGAATGGTTAATAAAATGGATAAAACGTGATCAATTATTAATTGATGATTATCCAGAATTAACAATACAATGTGTTATACCAATATTAGTATCAGCATCATTTTTAAAAATTAATGATTTATTAAATGATTGTTTATTATATTTACATCAAAATATGAATGATATATTAAATAATCAACAACAAACAACAACAACAAAAACAACAACAATAAATTTATCATGTTTAAATGATAAAATTATAACAAATTTATCATTATTATATACAAATAATGAAATTGAACAATTAAAAGATCGTAAAGATCGTATACAATCAAAATTATTTATTAAATTAATACAATCATTAAATAATAATATTGAACCAGAAACAATACGTGGTCATTATTGGTCATTATCATATTTATATCGTTGTTTAAAATGTCAACAATTAATACAACCAATTATTAGTCATCAAATACCATGTATACCAGCATGTATGCAATTACAATGTGATGGTTCTATTATTAATTTACATATACGGTAGGTTGTTTTATAATGACCTTGAATAGTCGGCCATTTTGGTACTTATATGACGCCATTATTAACCTATGTTTGTAGTGATCCAACATGGAATCTTAATGATTATATTATAAAATTATATAAAAATTTAAAAACATGGCGTAAAGTCTATTGGCAATTATGGGGTGTTACACATTTTCTATATTGTTCATTATGTAAACGTTATTTTTCTGTAAATGAATTGAATTGGTGTCGTTATCATCCAGATTTACCACAATATTTCACATTAGATAATAATACACAACAACAAAAAACACCATTACCAATTGGTCGTTATTCATGTTGTGGTGAACGTGCTTATCGTTTTCAATTATTACAACAATATCAATTAAATAATAACGGTTGTCAATTTCGTGAACATACAATTTTAATAAAAGATAATTATCGTGATAATGCAATATTAACAATGTTAGAACAATATCGTTGTTTAATTCTAATTGAACCACCAAAATTATTATATCCAGAACGTTTAACACGTTTAATTGCAAAAGAACCAATTACATTGAATAAAAATAGTAAAAATGATAATAGTGGTGGTAGTGGTGGTGGTGGGGGTGATAAGAGATTGTTATGTAAAGAGATATTTTGGTGGGATGGTTTTCAAATTATACCATCACGTCCGAAATTTGGTTTATTAACAACATTTTCAAATCGTAATAATGATCCAAAACCATTAAATATTAATTGGAGTGATGAAGATGAAGATGGCGATACAACTTCAATTAATACAAACAGTACAGGATCAATAAATGAATCTTCGTCAACTACTAATACTAGTAGTAGTAGTAGTAGTAGTAGCAGTAGTAGTAGTGAAGAAGAAATTGAAAATAATCGTAAACCAATACGAAAGGTATAAAAAATTCAATTCCATCATCAGGGTTTGAACCCGTAGCTGGTTAGAACTATATGCAAGTTGAGAAGCTCCGGGTTCGATTCCGACTGACAGTTAGACTTTTTTTTGTCTCATAATGACGATTTTAACAATTTTAGAAGAAATTGAAACGTAAATTGGTTAAAATTAATCATCGATTATGGCAAAATAATCAATCAGCACGTAGTAATCAAGATAATCAACGATCTTATGAGGAATATTTAATGAAAAATATGGTGAATTTTCTACAACGTCGTACCAGTATGAATCTTACTTATGATACAACAACAACAACAACAACAGCAGGACAAAAGAATCGTTCTAAAAATTTTACACCGATCGGTAGCAGTTATTTAACAATTTATTTTTATAATAATTTTTAATTGTTTATTTGATAGGTGGTGTTTGGGTACGTTTAGAATCTGAATGGAAAGAATCACATAATATACCAAAAATGAAGAATATAACAAAAAAATCTAAATAAATCCCGATAATTTTTGAATACTGCGCCAAAATAGCGACATCTAGATCAATATGATTTGTTACGAAAATTTATGTTGGTGACCATTCGTTCGTTTGGCGGAATATTTAAAATATTTAATCATTGTAAATTTTTTGTTTAATCAATATTCAATTTTTCATTACAATAGACTAATTTATTTAATCTAAACACAGTTGGTAAGTATTATTGCATTATTATTTTTATAATTGTTTAAACAATACAATAGAATTCTTCTAGAATTTAGGGATTTTCAAGTTTGGTAATTGTTTTGGTTATAATAAAGCGCGTAATAATCCAATAATTTTAAATATTCCGCCAAAAAGCG
>JAZBGY010000628.1:0-48367 GCA_037414755.1 Lydus trimaculatus | reverse complement strand
ATGAAAACGAAATTGATGAAAGCTGTTCATTGCATTTATGATCAATATTTTTTTGAGTGTAGCTTTTAGCTCCAACATGACATCTTAAATCTTTAGTGTTTAAACGTGCATTAATGCTTTAATGTTCTTATGGTTAAATGAATTAAGTACAAAGTTTGGCCTAGATTAGAGATGAGGCGTTACAAGAAAATAATTCCACTGTTCACACAAAAAACCGTTGCATTAATTTATTAATCATTCAACCTATCAACTGCAGCAAATTATAATTAAAACGCTTCTGGATCGTTTTTATTCCATCATATTGACAGTCAAAACAATCAATCTATTTACACATTTTAAACACTTAATTAAAAAAAAATACAAAAATGGTGGATGCGCCGGGATAAAAGTCCGGTTCCCACTATACGATTCTGTGAGGTTTACGAATTTTCCTCCAAAGGACATATCGAATAGCGACCTTTTCTCATTTGTTCTGTTCAAGTTAAAATTGATAATCTAATCGTGCTTATGAATTACACTTCCAGTTCTGCAAACTTGTCCAAGCTATTGCTTTAATAAATTCAGATTTATTTCAACAATTATTCAGTATTTTCTACATTCGTTGATAATATTGAAAGTGTAATTTGAACTGTTCACGCAAACCAATAATTTCAACGTTTGGATCATTATCATCAATATTATTTTAGTTTCGGTGGAACTGATTTTTTTTAATTATATCTATTTTGATGATAAACCAACATATTTACATTGGGATTTATTCACAATTCTGTTCATGAGTTTATTAGAGTTTGTTAGTAGTTTTCAATGTTATTCTGAATTAATTTTACAATGTTTATTATAGTTTCGAATTATATAAACACATACGTATTCATTTTACTATATTTGCTATATGTCAAAGATTCCAGTTACAGAAAACTATTGTAATTAAACAAGTTTTACTAATTAAAATGGAAGTTGTGTTAATGAACAAAATGATGACAATAAAGTAATAATAAGCCGTAATTGGCTTTTAGTTATGGGATGCGTTAATAATTCATCATAGAAACTATATATGCAAAAACGACAATAATGTACAGACGGATAGATAGATAAACAAAGAACTACAGCTTATAAGGAACAATAGTATAACAAACTTTATGTCTGTGATCATCGTAATATTACCTTGAGCTTTTATAAAAATCACATAAGATGTCTCTTTAATTAATTAAAAATTTATTAATTCTGTGTATGAACAAACAGGAAAGAAATTTAGGTCTAGGCAACATTGACCATTTGTAATTTTCATCATTTTTTTGCTTTCTCTCAAGGTTTATACCTTAATTACACATAATAAAGCATTCCTAACAGGTATATAAATAAAATTTAATTATAAATTTCCTGTTAACATTACAGGTAATTTAAATAAATTGTCACAAAAATTATAGACCATTTGTTATCATTAATATAACAAGAAAGTAAAGTATATGACAGTAATATTATCGTATAATGATGAATAAATTTCACAACTGAAGTATTAATGTTTATATAAATCATATATAATTGTTTATAGAAACTGGTACGTTTCAACAAAGTCCCTCTTCTTATACTTTTACCAACAAGAAGTTTTGTTATGGTAATATATAAGAAGAGAGCAGATACTCTAGAATTCCTATACAAGATTTGCATATACGTCTAGTTCGATAGTATAACCCTTTTATTACATGTTATAACTACAAAGTTATGCAGCGAATACATCATTCGTAATGATAAGAGCCGCAAGCATTACAAGCACTAGTAATGTAGCTTTGATCCTCTAGCACTTGTAGACTAAAACTGTCTGTCAATAGTGTAATATTTTTACTTGTTGTTTGTTATCAGCAATTATCAATTATGACAAGTGTTTATATTGTGTCTATTGTTTGAATTGTTTAATGTAATGTAATTATAGTAATTTATTACAATGTAGTTTCTCTGTTAGTTAGGAAGTAATTTATTTCTATTGGCAATTGAACTGCCTTTGTTAATCGAAATGGAATAGAAAGGAAAATTATTGCAAGTAAAGTTGAATAAATTGAAATAATTCTATGATAAAATCCAGATTCATTATATTTCAATTTATACTTTTTAAACATTTTCCGATCTAAATTTGTTTAAATTGAATCTCTTTCTAATGATGATAAAATCAATTCTACTATTCGAGTCAAGCAAACAAGATTTTTATACTTAATAGTTAACTTCAATCTGAACCAATAGCTTCTACCAAGTCTCCAGATACTATCTATTACATTAACTTTAGTTTACTGCATATTCCTTCAGGATTCCGATGGCATTTGCATTTTAAGGACCACATTCCCCTTATATTATGAGGAAACGAAGGGAGGAAAAACGAAACGTTCCACTTTCTAATAATATCAAGGGAATAGAATAGTAATTTTTCTTTTAGCTGACTTTAGCGATTTTTCTAACAATTTATCTTTGGAAATTTATGAAATGAGATGAATCTATTTTGGTTGGGGAACTTTTTTAAAATAATAGGCAAATTTTCAATACTTACACGATACGAAATTGTGCAGAATATCGAACAATTATTGTGTTGGAATAATTTGAAACTAAAGAAGATCACATAGGAACCAGATCTTTTATTGAAATCGTTTCCCACATAAAAACTAGATTGAATACAATGTTATACCGTTACACAAGAAAATTACGGTTTTTTTTTTGGTTTGTTATAAATATGAATATGGGAAATTTATGAAAAATTACAATAGATTTTTTTTGAAGAAGTAAACACTCAGAGAACGACCCTGAATTTAATGAATTTTAGAGAATATTTTTATTTCTTGACAGTTCTTAATCTGCTTTTATTTGAACAGAATAGGAAAAAAATACGGAAAACGCTTTGCGTGATGAATTTACGTGGCAATAGATAATAGTGAATTTATGCCAAGGATGAGAAGTGATCATTAATTCCAATCTTTACACATTAAAATATTATTATTATTGTTAGATTAACATTCTATAAACGAAAAATTGTAAAATAACAACAAGCGTAGGATAATGACTTTGTTGATGAAAATTGAGGAGTAGAATTTAGATTTTTTTCTATATTTATGCAGATGGAACATTGTTTGCAATAACAACAACAATCTATGGGAGTGTATGGTTGAAAGTGGGCTTGTTCTATGCTAATTGATACATTGTTTACCCATTCCTTCTAATGAGCATAAAATCTGAATTTAACAATAACTGATTAGGCACAGAGATAGACTGCAAATTAATTAATCATATTATTATTTTTGGTGTTGATTACGCCAGAAGACCTTCATCAACAGGAAGAATCTACCAAATTTCGAATTCTATAAATAAACCACCAACCCAAAACCATTAATAGCATTAAAAATTCAAATGCTTTTGTGGAACAAAAATTGAGAAATCCGTGATTTTTTGTTGCAGGAAAAGAATTTAAACGGAAATACATATATAGATGAAAAATTCAAGAGCTTCTACTCTTCGAATACATTAAAAAATATTGAATCAATAACCCTCGACTCGTTTAGCTTAAAGTATATTTATGTACATGTATGGAATGATAGTAAGCCTCATAAATTTTTGGTTATGCTGTTGTTGTTTTTTTGTCGTATTCTTGTTGTTTTTTTTTGTGCAGAGTCGTATTGGATTTGAACGAGGGGGGTCACACATTTTGCAGAACTAATTCAGTTAGTTTCCCGTTTATGATGGTAAAAACTGGCAGACAACAGTATCGATTTTGTTTCATAGAGCAAAAGCACATCCCCAAACGAATCTAAATGAACCTTCCCCTAGGTATTATTAGAAGTGTTAAAACACTAGCAACACTAAGGTAGAGTCACCGCATTCGATGTAAGTCATTAATTGTTTGGATTTAACTAAAACGTAATTTGACACAATCTTCAAAGTTATAGATAGAGTTGAATCAATTTTATCGATAAGTTGAATTGAACGTGATACAGCCAATTCAGCAAAACAACATATCAATATGCAAATGTCGTTCACTATTTGGTCATAGGTTTGGACTAACAATTAAACATTCATAATATAATCCTGTAGGATCAGAACTAAACTCAATTAGAAACATCTGCGGATCTTGTAACTTGTCATCAACAACTTCGTACAGGACCGGATACTTAATCCTAATTCGATTAAACGGTCATCCATCTAATTACGTATCACTCTCAATAATTATTCGATCAAAAGCCACAATTCTTTTTTCGTATTTAACCAAAAACGAGGTCAGAATTAATAGCACAACATAATCGTGTGCCAGCAAAATGTACATTGTGTCAAATTTTTTCTCCCGATGTTTTCATCCTCTTGTTTTGTCACTCGTGCGTGTGTATGTACAACAAAGAAATGTTATCAAGTTGGAAAGAATGTAGCGACTATTATTCACTAAAATATCGTTGGTTTTATGACATCAACATTTTCGGTGATAAATCTAGAATTGGTCATTAGAAACGCGAAAATGCACGTCGCAATATATCTACCATCAGTAACATTTTATACATTTCCACAACGCAATAAACGTAGAAAGGAAAACAGTATTCGAGAAAAACAATAACAACCGTCCTAGGAAGGTACAAGAATGATTAATGTCCTTTAATATAAAGCTTTTAACGAGAAGGCAACAAGGAATATTCCTCTACCTATATATATATATATATTGTATATATTTAATGTTGTGCATAAAAATAATGTATTGTTTTTGGGGGGGAATTAATTGCATGTTGGTGGTAAAACTACCAGAAAAATATTTTTTTGTAAACAACAACATAAAGATTCGTGATAAAATCTGAAATATCCAAACATTTGTTTGATGTATGAATAAATAAAAATACATAACACTTTCGAATGTATACGAATATTTGCATAATTTTAAATAATATTTAGGAATAACAGGTCATGAACATGTAATTTGACAATAACAACTCTGTCATGTGATTCGACATGATTTACGAAAGAAACCACAAAAGACGTGTTCTCATTTCGACGATTCTCTATTCATAGTATTGATTTGTTTTAACAAAACGAAAGAAAAACAACACAACACAAAGCCTCATTAGAATTAATAGAATTATAAAGAAGCAGAAATGAAAAAAAAAAGTAACAGGCGCGAGTATAATTTAATAAACTACAAACATTTATTTTAGTATGATAATCCTATAACTGGTAACGTTATTCGTTGATATTATCAACGGACTTCTCCAATTTGTCCAGTACTATAGATAATGAGAACAGTACAAAACGCCCCTGAATCGTTACACAACATATGTCAAGGTTTAAAATTTGCATAGGGCATAGGCAATTTTATCAGATTAGGGGGTTATTTCGAAATACGAGAACTTAAATAATTGATTACAGTTTACATGTCAAGATCCAGCAAATTTCCCGTTGTTTTCATAAATTAATTGTTTTAATACCATCAAATTTTGTTATTGTTAACGTAATGTTCGCAATGTTTTTGTAGAATACAATAGAGGGCCACTTAAATGTGAAATTTAATGTTTTAAGATAATTTGAAAGCAAACTGACAAAAAAAACCAAGCTTTGGAACTAATATAGACATTACCTTCCATGGTTGTGTGTACTCAAGGGACCCTACGGTAAGTGGCAACAAATTTAAGATGAGTTAAAGGCCTAACTGATGTATATTTGTTGTACAAGGTTTTATTGTTGTCTTTGAAAGTGATAAACGTATAATCAATAATTTAATTATTATTCATCCTACTTTAACTGTGTTATTATCGTTAAATTCAAATATTGATTTCAACCAACCTTTCACAATATTTACAATTTAAACAATTTATATTTTATTGAAGTAAAAGAAATCAAACATGCCATTATGTAATGATTTTTTTCTATTAGAAAAAAATTGAAAATCGTGCTTGTTCATAATTACATACTTTTTTTTAATAATAAAAAAAAAATCATTCTTACTATACCAACATCTGGTATGTGAGATATTGGAAATGTTTCCTGTAATTAATTAGATCTGAAAGTGAAATCCATACAGGTTCTTCTGTTATAATTATGATTACATATCTTCCTGTTTGCAACTACTTTATGTTCATAGACAACTATTTCTTGGTGTAGGTAGTAGACTTTCCATCATTCTACTCAAATTAAATTTTCAATTTGATTTAAGTTTTCTATTAATAGTTTTAATTCGATAACAGATATTAAGTCTTATCTCGATTTGACTTTAAATTAGTTCTTTAGCTGTGTGCAACGATCCATATTATTCCAATTTCAATCCCTCTAAGCAATTTCTCTATAATTGTTGAAGGGGCTGTTGTTAATTTGCCAAATACCTCTATTCTAACAACACCACGACTATCACTACTACTACTACTACTATTGGGCTTAGTTCTACAACTAGTGGTTGTATTAAACTAAAACCAAATCGTACAGTAACGTACATGATCTTGATTATCAATTGATCAACTCAATTCCCACAAAACCATCCCCAAAATTCCATTCCAATATTTGAACGTAAATTTAGAAACTGGATTGTTAGATATTTTAATTGTAATCAATCAATGCGTTTTTCAATAATTGTGGCACCCCTTATTTAATAAATATTCTCTGAAGAGAATATGGTAAAATGTTTTAAAAAAAACGTAAACACGTTCGGAGTGATATTCATCGTAGAAAATTGTTTACAATTATTAAATAAACTCAAAACACGAATTCTTAATATTGAAATTCTGAGAATTTTTAATCAACTAAAATTGATATTATCATTAAATGGAAAGTATTTAAACAATTTGCTAATATTACATTTATTATCTACAAATATATGGCTTTTTAAGATAAAATATATTGGAAAAGTACAAGGAATTCACTGATATCTTCATAATTTTGAATATTACAATTTTGGGGAGCCCCAAACTTAATTAACGTGAGTATTAGCTACAACTATAGAAAACGGCTAACAAATAAAATGATGAGTTAAAACGTCCAAATCAGCACATTCCTACATTTTTAAAATATGGAAATATTCAAACACCCCCACAACATCCTATATGAGTAACCTTGTCACTTGACTGAACAACAACAAAATCTATATAAACCCTGTCCTACGCAGCTTATTGCTATACTGACAAGAGTATCAACATGAGCAGCAGCAATGGAAGCTTAAAAGATGCCTCATAAAAGTGTGGGCGAAACGTTGGCAATTCGTATTCAAATGACGCAGTTTTACCAAAAAAAAAACATAGACAAACTTAACACAAACAACAAGATTTTTAAAAAACAAATTATAGAGACGTACAGTTCAATAACTCTGAATGGCATTTTAAAACAAATAAAACTATTTATAAAGTATAAAATAAACGACCTTATGTATTGTCCATCGTCTACTGTGATATCTATGCATAAATTCAAAGGTCTTTGTTATTTAGAGGTTTATTTTTATTATATTTATGTCTTAATCAAATAAAACTTCATCAAATTTCGCAAGAGAAAAATTGAAAAAACGTTGATTAAACTGCAACACTAAACATAATACACTCCTTGCGGGGGTTCTATCAAAATTCAAATTCTTTTTTTTCTAGTTTACGTGAAAAACCCTAACATTAGAAGAAAAAACTAAAATTTCTGGTTTTGGAGGAAAAATTAGCAACAAATAGGTCTCTAACTTCATTTTGCGATGCTGTTAACGCTTTGAAGCATGCTTGAGACAACAAGATACCTAGAAGTGTGTTTTCTTTGAAAATTTCTAGTTTAAATGAAAAACCCCAACATTAGAAGAAAAAGCTAAAATTTTTGCTTTTGGAGGAAAAAATGAGCAACACAATAGGTCCTCAACTTCATTTTGCACTGCTTTAAGCGGTTTGGAGCAAGCTTACAAACACCAAATGCCTGGAAGTGTGTGTTTTTTTTTGAAAATTTGTACTTTTAATGGAAAACCCTAGCGATAGAAGAAAAAACTAAAATTTTACGTTTTGGACGAAAAAAATAGCAACAAGATAGGTTTAATACGGTATTCTGTCATGCTGGTAACGCTTTGAAGCACGCTTGCTGCAACAAAATGCCTAGAAGTGTGTTTTTTTTTTAAATCTCTAGTTTAAATAAAAAATCCTAACATTAGAAGAAAAAAGTGATACGAAAAAGGCACAATCTGTGAGGGAAGTGTTCATACATAGCCTGTATTTTAATGTAGTTTAAAAATTCATTTTTAATAATATTCATCAAACCACATTAGAGTTTAACACTTTAATTATTCTCTAAAATCCTTCATACACAATGCATTAAGCTCCTACACACAATAGCATTAATGCATGTCCTCAAAACAGAAATTGCAAATAGCCTTTATGTATATTGTTGTCATTTCTAATACTCGTTTATGTTAAAATGAATATTGTATCCACGTATGCTTAATAATAAGAATTCATTATAATCGTAACACAATTTCCTCGAAATTCAATTGAACTTCCGTTTAGATCATCAGTAGAAATCGTTATTGTATCCCATTTGGTATTTAATTGAATCTATTCAGCTTCATCAAATATAGTGTGTCACGACTAAAAACAGCATTTTCTCATTATTGCTTGCAGGCGATAGACACCAAAAAAAAAAACGACGTAAAAGAAATAAACAAACATATTATTAAAATAATTGATCAAACATGCAGTAAATTCATGTAAATACAATCGGGAAATATCAAAGATTTATCGAAAACTAAACGCATATCTGTATAAATGCTTTGTAAAATACCTGTGGTATTATTGTAAAGTATTTGCATCTCTCTATCACCAAAAGATGACCCTTCAGATACCTAGTAGGGTCTGTTATGTTTAAATGAGCTCTACTATTTCACATTATAATATAACGTCGCAATATAAGCGAGATTCCAAACAGGTACATCATGTTATTCTCGGAATACCAGACGATGACAATGCAAATGCATTCAAACATGTTTATTGATTCAATATAGACAATTTTTTCTATATACTGACGCGTTTTTTGTTGTTTAAACACCAAACAAAAATTAAATTGTTTTAGCAAAGAAGAAAAAAAAACGATTAATCCTTGAATTAGTTGTTTGTCTTAATTGTTGAAATGTAAAGACCTTCGATCCTTTTTATAGTCAATTTTGTTAAATAATTTGTGGGAAGATGATATAGAAAATAAAAATAAACGCAATAAGTGATGATTATACACGATAATAATATTTATGCCAACCATCAATTAGAAAATAGATACTTATTTAAGTTTCATTGTGCGGAGGTGATAAATTATCATTTACTAATAAAATTAGTTATTTTTATGAATCTTTACACATTCAAGTATAAGGTTGATCACCCACAACATAACATCACGTATTTTCATCACTTATTCAAATTTCATACCATAATAATGTTGTGGTTTTGAAATATCTTCTCTGTTATCTACTTGTTAATATCAATTTTTTTTTCTTTCTATTTTTGTTGAAAAAATATATACGTATTTAGTAATTGACTAGAAATTAAACCACAAATTATTGTATTTATCGGATTTAGGCATTAAAACGTTCTTTCTCAATAATATCTCGATTTGGTAATTTTACATTCACAATTCTATTCTCTCACACAAGTTTTGCAATTAATTTCATCAATTTTATGCGTTTATTTGCTGCTACTTTTATATGCTCGTGCAATTAATTTGGTAGCTCGTGGAAACCTCTACAATAAAAGTGCAGAAGGTACTAATTTGAATGCAGTACAGACCTGGGTGAAATCGTCCTTAACAGAGTACCTCTACGAAATCTACTGTATTCGATAATACTAGTGGGTGTAGATCAACCAATACTGAGTGCTACAAGCCTCAACTGGTAAGGAACTTTGTTTTATAAAGAACTCTATTCTCAAATATCCTACAAGTGATGAAGGTACCATCGGGACTTGGTATCTATCGATTGAATTCGGGGTGGTTCCAAGAGAAGCCGGTAACCAGGTACTGGGGGCATTCTCGATCCCTCCGGACAGTGTGAGTAGTGCCTAACAGCAAATATGTCGGTTTTCACGGATCTGGAGAAGTAGTAATTTCCCCAAAAACGTCTTTTTTCACTATCTTAGAACGGTTGCAATCATATGTTTAATCTATGCCCATCATGGTGCCGTAGCCATCGTTGCATATTATTATCTTCCACGATAAAATAACAAACTACACGTTTGTGAAGCATCGCTGTAATCTTATCAACATTGAAGAGAATAACAATGGATATCAAGTATCACAAATGAGTCTCTTAATTTCTGATGCCTCTACTTTCATGTTTTCAATTAAATTGAGAGAATGTACTGTTTTTGTCTTCATTCTCTATCTATTCATCAAGATTAGAGAATGTGTACTTTTATAATCACGAAATTTAATATTTAACAACAAAAAAATGCGGAATTTTATATAAAACGAAGGTTAAAGACAAATTTTCTGATACAATGGATGAATAAATAATTAAACAGATTGAATTGAGAAAGGATCTCAAAACTATTTTACACCAAATTTCCATTTATCAAACTTGTATAACAATAAGTTGCAATATCCTGTATGGAATGCGTTTCTAATTAGAGTGCAACTTTGATAATTTAAATTGCAATTTTATTGTAGCACACTTTATCTATTCCAGAATCGATAAAATGTCCAATAAATGGTAATTTGCATATTTGATAGGAGCCAAGCTGGCTGACACAAATCGAACTAATTAAAAGTACTAGTTTTTTTGCGTTGTTGACTGCAACTGTTCAATTCTCTATTATTGCTATGCAAATTATTTTTGCATCTAGTCAAATAGTAAAATTTTTTAAAAAGTAAGTGTCCACTATTTCTGTGTTGATTTAATTTATGTTCCAATAGACAATCGGGACAATACCGCAAGTGAAAATCGTACAAATTATTCATCTGAACCAGGACATATAACCGAGAATCGAAAATTTGGTTTCGTTGCATCATGTTGTGGGATTAATTAATTACATTGTCTATTTTGAAGTTTGTAATATTGTTAGCTCGACTGTATAGTCGGATATAAAGTTAGTTTCGTATTGTATATAGATCTAAATATTCAAATAAGTTGGAAATTTCAATTCAGCAATAGTCTTTGATTCAATTGACAATACTGATGATACATAAATGGAATGAGGGTTGGGCCAATCATTGACGATTGATATGAATATTTTCTATCTCTGTTTATCATGTGTTTTATAATTTAAATAGAAATATCCGAGATTGAGAGAATGTTGTAGGAAATATCCAAACATATTAGATATTCAGTAGGACAAATCTGAATCATCAGGGGTTAGAGCCTCCTTCAACATTGTAGAGGGTCCGAAATTCAATTCAAACCTCGGAACTCTCAAAGTTGATGATGGGTTCCAATTCGGATTACTATATTACGTTATCGAGGGACCAAACTGACTTCTGATATATAATCGCATCAAGAACTGTTCAGCCATTTGGAAAGAACTGAATTATAGTTGATAACATTACAAATATCATCATCGACAATCCCAATTGTTATTACTATTATTTGTATTATACTATATATATGTTATCAAAATGTTACAAAATATTGTTAAATATTTCATTTCGTAGTCATCACCAGTCTTTTGATTGTGCCATGTGATCTGCATAGAAATTACACAATTTCCAAGTGACTCCTCCATGTCACTTACAGTCTTTCTCATGGAATACACGGACACGAAAACAATACACTATGCTGGTTGTTATTCCGGTATTCGTTTTCTCATCAGTACATTCCTCTATCTTGATTATGCAAAGTTACCAAGTGCCTTGTTAAAACGTAATTAGCCTGCGAATTAATTAACAATACGACTACGTTGGCAAGTTTTGATGTGTTGTTGCAAAACCAGCATCAACTTAAGAACAACAACAACGACAACAATAACGACCAAAAACAAAGATGTCATAATTACAATTTGATAAAGGTCATCCGGTTTATCTTAGAATTAACCGGAATGTATCATTCATTGTATTAAAAATAAATTTAATGTGTGCTAATTTGATAACACAAGCTTAGTGAGGGCGTATTTCTCAAACATACAAGAACACTTTTGCTTCCATTAGATACAAGAAGTTAGCACATCACCAAACAATAAACATTGCTATTGTTTCACACCCTCAATATCTCGATCCTTTGTTGTATATAAGGCACACTTCCAAAGAGTTGTAAGCTACGTTGAAGGTCTGTGTTTTGCCACTATTCTCAAAGTTTAATAGTGTCTTTGGTGCCATAATAAAACATCAGTCAACTTAGGTGGAATGTGGCGTTACTCACATTAGAATTAAGCGTCTTAAATTCGGATATTATCGTCCAGAAATAGTCTCTATTACAACGTGAAATATTTTCGACAAATACAAATAAGATTTCGATAAAACCGAAGCAATACGGGTTAGTTCATCAAACAAGACGTGTTTATGGCAGGGTTTTTGTCCCCTTGCTGTATTTATTATAAAAATGGGAATCGATTGTCCGGCAGGACGTGACAGGAAATCAAATACAGTTGTTCAACTATATCCAACTTGCAACAAATAAAAGGAAACAAAGTATATCTCTATACGGGAAAATGTTACAAGTGATCAGAACAAGTAGACCACTATAGGTGGAATCTCTGGAACATGTAATTGGTTTTGTGGAGGAAGATAGAATTGTTGTTCTGATATGCGCATCACAAAATTGTTGGTATATTTGTTACAGACACACACACACACCATAGACTTGTGTTAACACGCACACAAAAGTATAAACCTATCGAACAATCCATTGCGATAACACCGAATAATTCTACAGTGTTAGTTCATTGTTCCTGTTTCCTGTGACATTCGTATTAAATAATTCATCTTTCTATATAAATCAGCATCGATTACACTCTGATTTCGTATCGTTGGAAATTTGAAACTAACAATATTATTGACTATCCTAACGCAAACAACTATTCTAAATAAAATACAATACTTCGACAGAGAGAGCTTTACGACAATAGTTACAAATCAAGAGATTTAAAGGAGGGTTACAGTTAGATCACACTTTTGGACATTATTGCGGCAGAATTTCGTTACTGTGCAGATTTAAATACGTATTTTGTGCCATTTAATGTCACACTTCTCTATATAAATTGCCAATTCAATGATCTTGTTCTATTTGAATAAAAGCATTAAAGAAATAGAGACAATTGAAAAGATGTCGCAATGTTATCGTTAAAATTTTATAACATTCTCAAATGCGCTCTTATTATTGACAATTTTCGAATAATAGAAACGAGTGAAAAGAAGTAAAGCTATTATTGTAATTTTGGAGAGAAAATGAATTCACCATAATCAGTAAAGTTGGAAACTTTAACCAACAAACAAAAACACAACAATTTGTGTGTTGATTGAAAAGCAGTTAGCACGACATTTTCGAATCATGTCAACAATAAGTCTGAATAACCACCAAAAAAAATGGTTTAATATGCATAATTTTTCCCATTGTTAACAAAGTCAACATGAAAACATGATTAAAATGAATCGTTGACATCCGAATAGAAACTAATTGAACAACATACAGAATTACTATGGTGGATTAATGTTAAAGAGAATACCTGGTGATCTGATGATTATTAATGATAGTATGGTGTAGGTATAGTGCAGTATAATGTGTGACAGTGCCAAGCTGGGAACAATGCTTTACATTATCGGATCGTGTTTGCATCGTCCAAGACCATTTCTCATTTAGAACTATTGTGCGTGAGCATACCATTTGCTTAGAATTGTAGCGAGAGATATATGCTTACTAACCATCATGTTTTGCTTTTTGGTTTTTATGCAAATTACGTTCCTATTCAACGTGTTTTGTTATGTCTTGTCTTCGTTTTGTACCATTTTCAAATTCAACACAATCTTGTTTGAGTAAACTTTCTTTATCTACGGTTGGATATTCAAACGACCGCTAAAAATACCAAACTATATATACATAACAAATTCCAACCAAAACCAAAAACCACCAACAAAACAGTAGGAGAGACAATGATAGCATTATAAATCGTCGGTGGTATTGTTGTTATCGAAAACAAGCGGAATGATTCATAATTCTTATGTCATTTGTGTGAAATTGTTTGAGGATGAATTATGCATGTAGAGAGCGAGATTTTCAGTTTTCAGTCATGTTATCCAAATAAAACTGGTTATGTTATTTATTGTTGTTGGACAATAATTACTGATATACAACCATTTTGTAAACACTAACAATACGGAAGTTGATTGTTTAACATCAATCTCTTGTTTGTTGTTAACAATAATACCAGTAAACATTTTCAAAACTTTCTTATTATTATCGAAAATGCTGAAGATAAAATTGGATTATCAGGAAAAAATCATTGAATCGTGAATATATTATTCAGTAGGGTGTAAAATCTTACCAAACGAATCAATCATATTTTTTTTAGAAAAATATAGAAGAAAAACGGCCAATTATCAAAATGTACCGAATATAAGAGCGACAGAGATAGATAGAGAGATTTCCATTTATATTTACCCGTTGCTTAATTTCATATAGGAAATCCGTTCAGAGATTTGAAGCAAATTCCATTTCTATATTTGGTATCTGACTAATATTAAAATTGGAAATATTGGATTTTTATCTTTACCAAGATCAAACGATTTTCTAACTTTATTATCGATTAATCGTATTTATAAGAGGTACGATGATTTTATAAAGCAATTCTCTCCACTCGTTTTTTTGTGTCTTTGATATAAACTACAGATACTAATGGAAGTTTGATTATATTATCCGTCGAAATTTAATAAATGCACATCTATTCATTCAGTTGAACAAAAACTAGCACTAATTGAGCATTGAACTGAATTTGACATGACATTGGAACAAAATTCTGTAATTATGTCCAATGTTCCCTATATGAAAATTGTGAAATAAACAACATTCATTAAAACAATGTACATTTTTGAACTGATTATTTCAAATGTATTGAATCCATGAATATCGGACGACACATACAAAAAGGAAATTGGAAATGGGAAACATTGATTACAAATTTATAATTCATTCAGGTATCTAACGTTTGAACTGTATCATTTCGTAATAGTTTCATTTGAAAAATTCAAACATCCCAAAGTAGATGTTCTCATGTGAAACTTCACTATAACTATAGTTGAGTCTACTGTTTAAGCCACGTACAAGTGAAATTACGATGATTTATGTATCGTTTATTTTTATTTTATGTAAATTAATACAATGATCCACTTTCTCTATTGTAACTGCTTCGTCATATGGTATCCGTTTTTATTTTACTAATTTTTTTATATAATCTTATAAATCGTATTGTTGATTTACGTGTATTGTAAACTTTCAATACAAGAACAATATTAACAACTCCATCTTTACTGTTGAAACAGAACAAACTAGAATGGTGTTCCTGTGTAATTAAGCTAGAAAACAGAATGTCAACAACCCAATTAAAGAGATGTTATAGTGGTTAAGTTCCCTAAAACGTCATCCTTTTCCCACTACTATTACTACTACAACAATTACTTACTACTATGCTATTTCTATTCTATAAGGGTGCAACCAACGAGAATCTAGAGTATAATACAAGCATCCCTAGAGAGATAGAGTCCTACAATAGAGAACTGAGTGTCTCTCTCTCTCTCTCTCGTTTATACCATAGTCAAGATATGGTGACATTTACGAATCACTTCAGGCACACCCTTCTAGTAAATTAAAATTTTAATTATATGTTTTCAGTTTAATTTTGACATGAAATAGAGTGAACGCCGTTTAATGCGGTTATTACAATAAACCAAACAGCGGCTGAAAACTGGAAATAGTTGGTATTGTTCAAAAGTAAGAGTCTATTGACAAATCAGTTATGGTGGAAATTAAAATTTCAATCACAATTAAAGTGTTTTCTGCATAATTTTAAATAGCGACCACTATGGTTGCTGGAGCTATCAAAATCGGCAATTGCCGTTTAGCAATACTTCTTTTACTTGAAAAAGTCTAATTTATAATAATTGAAAGCTGTGATTGTTGCATTTATGAACGATATTATTTCTTTATAAATAAAAAAACTCCTGAAATTCTAAATATTTATCACACTTTGCAATTTATCATAAATATTTTATATCTGCTAAACCAACCAAATAGGTTTTGGAACATTAAAAAGCAATTTACAGTAATGTAATCATCATAGCGCTAACATCGTATCCCCCATAGGAGTGACGAGATGAAGTTTTTATTTTCATCCGATTGCCTGTACTTAATGTTACAATCGTACTACTTTCATAAAAAAAAAATACAATAATCGTAAGCTAAAAGATAATTACAATGTTTTTCAATATTTCCAATCGGAAAGTTTGATATTTCAGCTGAATTTGAGAGCGTATCAAAATGATTTGTAACAGAATCAAATTTTGGGTTAACAACAGGTTAAGATTTAACAAAACACACGAATAAACTATGATGAAATTGTTATTAAATTTTAAATAGATCCCTATATGTAAACCATGTCAATACTATTAAATCCAATTACAAAAGTGATTTTTCAATAAATAATTTCGCTTGTTTGTTTTGATTGCTCAATATTTTTCTATTGATTCTATTTAACAAAAGACACATAATACATTTTATACGTTATAGGAATAATAATGATGGGATTTCAATGATGATCAACAATTCTAGTTTTAGTCGATAAAAACCGCTGTAACGTCGATTGTATAAGTTACTTATTAATTATTGAAACTGGAGCTTAATTACACCGCCAATACTACAATTGGAATATTTTATTGATAACACTAAACAATAATTTAGTCGATTACTAATCAATATTTCACTCCACTAATCAATCAAGATAGACAGGAAAAAATTTGTAACACACACACACACAACATAAGCGGGCTTTTCAACAGGAATTTTACAACAATGTTGAAGCTTTTATTCTGTTTCAGCTATTTTTTTTTACAGTTCGTGCGTAGTTATTTGATAAATGTTTTTGAAGAAGAAACATTACACAAGCTCCCTACAAAACAAAACCCATTAACTATCCTTACAGTTTCTCTCATATTTTTTTTTGTTTACCCCATCGAGAGAAAAATTACAACATTTTTGATTGATTTAACAAAGAGATAAAGCGACTTTGATAATTTATTTCTGTTTGAAGTATTTTCGAATTGAAAACAATATTTCAATTTCATTTAAGATGATACATGATAGAATACAGTATAGAAAAATTGTATTATTAATTGTTTGGAAATTACAAATTTTGATCGATTAGTTTGAAACAAGCTATTAAATTTCTATTAAACTTATTGTAAATGTAGTAGAAATTGCTAATAAAGTCGTTATCTGATAGATAGGCAATTAACGGGAAATTTGCGAGAGAATTTTCAATTCTACTCTAACTACGACCGTTTCATTGTATACCTACAGTGAGTATTTTTCGAACAACACACATCGTTGGAAGATCTAAAATTTAATTTGTGGGAAATCATTGCAAGCACGAGAACAAAGTTGATTAAAGTTGGTTCATAATTGAAAAATGACACAAAGAAAAACCTTCGAAAGCCTATGAATCTTTTGTTGTAAATTTTAATTGGATGACCATGTACGATAAATGGCAATAAAAAAAGTCTCGTTTGAAAATGTAATTAGAACATGTTGCGGGTTTTATAGAAAAGGCCACTAGTACTATAGTACTAGTAATAGAAAATAATTTGAAAAAAATCTGCGGTTATCCCCTCTTCCTGTCTCTCTCTTTTCCGTATTTCAAACGATTCTAGTATCTATGTTATATGACTACTATTAAATACCCTTTTTCATATATAAATTAGTCCTTGATTCATGTACCACCCATCCCTTTCTATAAAAAGTCACGGGGCTATACACATTGTGAGACAGTTTCGCATTTCTCAATACAGCACGCTTTCCAACACGAGACTCTCAAAGTTAACAATAATCAGCAGAATAAATGGAGAATGAGAAACCTTCAACTTTACAATGTTGGAAATACATTAAAGTAAAAACGTGAAGACAAACAGTAAAGATAATAATGAAAGAGGTTGATTTATATAAAAAGAAAGGGAAAAAAATCGACCTGATTTACCATTCACGTGGTACATTCATTTCATTCACGTGTCGTCAACACCTTATTATTTACAATCAGTTCATTATCGTTTAACAGAAAGTCATTCAATACGAAATCAAGCCACCAGTCTCGTCCAGATGACACTATTCTGCTTTAATATAAAGAGCTTAAAGCTCAGGATCGACTGAACAAACAAACGACCCTATCTAACAAAAATAAACAAAACAAGTTTTGAAAGGGGACTGAATAAAGATTAGAAAACAGAGGAACATACACGGAGAGAAACAGAAATAGAGAGTGAGAGAGAGGTTTATGATTTAATTACGTATTACCAAAAAATTCATCAGAATTGCGGTTTTCATTCGATTTTTATGAACAAATAGACGAAAAATTAGAAACGCATCGAACTAGAGCATAAAATTGTTATTTTTACATGTACACCACACACATATTGGTTAATACTGATGGATGAAGCAATTTTTGTAAAATTACTGAAACTTTTATGTAATAAATGGTAAATCGGCAACAATTTGCATACAGTGTCAATTAGTATCGATTATCATGTCAAATATCTGAAAGTCAATTATTTCAGCGGTTTACTGTTTTCATTTTCGTATTTGCATAATCACGCGTCCCTATTGTTATCATCAAAATTTTTAATACAATCAAATATTCATAAAAAAAAAACCTCGATCACTGTCAAGATTTAAAACGATTTGTTAATACGAAATTAAGTTCAAAGTAAAATACGAGAAAAAAAAACAGAAAAAAACATAACTGACTTCATCCGTGACATTGGAACAACTTTTAAAAATATTCAACCTTCATCTTCTACTACTACTACCATTAACTGAAAATGGAAATTTTTATTGCGTTATCAGCAAATTTATACGTTATAAACAAAATTTAAATCTGCTATTGACTTTTCTGTGGACTATTCGCAAAGATACGAATTTCTGGAATTTAGCCAAAATTGGATTTATGTCAATCAGTTATACTATAATACAGAAATTTGATGTTGGATATTGGTGAAACAATTCAATTTGCATTGAATTTTAATAGTATGTACGTGAAAAACTTTACGTTGTTGATGAAAATTTCAATTAACTCTGTCGCAACTGATAACGAAGTGAAAGGAATTATGCCGATGAAAATTTTCTAATGTTACCCAATACTATATTGTTACACGAGTAGGAAAAGTAGTGCGTTTCTCACGAGGAAGCCACTCGGAAAATGCTTTAAAAGAAGAATTACTGCATATACAGATTGAGACAATTCATCTAGGAACATAGGAACAACTACAACAAGTGCGACAATCTTATCGCCTTCGTCTGTGTTGAAAAGAGATGGTTGGTAGTAACTTTGTAAAATTATCCACCCTCAAGATGAAAAGTCTCCACCTGTGTATAGACATTTAACCAACGTTGTTTAACACAGTGCTGACGTTCCAAAAAGGTGGAAAGTATCATATACCTCAACTAAACACAGAAAAAGGGACATGCAACATTGCGATAATTATAGAGGTACATCGATCACTAATACGATAAGTAGAAAATATGGAAAGATTTTAAAAAAAGAAAATATAAGAAGAATACAAAGCAGAGAGGAGCAAGCTGGGTGTACAGCAGGTAAATCGACGGTAGACCCACTCTCAAGACTATTCCATGTTCCTAGACGTAATCTGAACCTGTATAAGAGAAGTTCTTTTGCCGCACTATAGCATCTGGAATAGGATGGAAAGCTCTTTTCGTACTGTTATCCGTTGCTAATTTGCGCAATATCGCCTGTTCTCATCCATTAGAGACAAAACGTCATAAATTCATGTAATAATTTTTAGGACAGCACTTTAGGGTAAGCAAAGTCGATCAGAAAGTAGCGCTCCTATTTTGATTGATATATGAAAGTTGATATTTTTTTTGTAAAAAATTTCACTAGGTCAGATGATTTTTACGGTTATTTTGGACCGAAAATCGTTCGCATAAATTGTTTCAATATCGAGATTGTTTTAGACAGTTGGGCATTTTTTTTTGTTTTTGTTATAACAATAAAATAAAACTGCTAGATAAATTCAATGAAAAGCACCAGATTTTCCATTCTATTTGATGAAAGGCTTTTACAGACATATATGTGGAGTTTTAACGTTGTTAATCTCGCTTTCCAATTTCTGTTATCGAATGGTGCTACATCTTTCCATGTCAATAACAAAACGAAATTTACAGTCATTCTTAATCATTTCTAATCAATAAAAAAAAAATGAGTTTTTAACAATATTGTTGTTGTTATTCAGATACAGATGGTTGAGGTCACGGTTGAGGCCAGCTTGAAACCAGTTTCTCACTATAGAGTGTCTTGAGCAAATGTTGTTGGAAGAGAGAAAGTGGTAAAGCATTCTTGCAATTTTTGTCTACTATTATTCTTGGTCAGGTTCAAGGTTAAATATATTTAAATATTCGCGAATTATCATTAGTGAAATTTATCAAAATAGAGTGTCGTTGAACTTCAAATTTGATTTTAAATAGAAAAAGATTTAAATTTTTAGGAATTTTAACGACATGTCGTTGAACTTTTCATTTTGCATTTTACTAAGAGAATTTTTGAATTTTGATAAGAAATAAATTAGAGATTCTAGTGAGATCATCATAATTTATTGGAAGATATGGTAATTATTATCAATTCTGTCTAGTTTTATCATCCGGAACTGTTGATGCGGATGTTTTCCGTGTGCGGTTTTAAAGAGCGTATCGTGAAAGTTTCTATTTTTCAATCATGCTTTTGTTTATTTTGGAAAGTTATTTGTTTTAAGACTAAAAACGTTTCAAATAGACCGTTGTTGTTTTGCTAATTCTAAAATAGGAAGTCATTGTTTTTATATTACTTATTACAAGAACTTAAATGAAACTGGACCATTCTCCTTATAAGAAGAATGTCATTCATACTAGAAGAATTGTAGTGTTAGTTCTATAATAACACCAATAATTCCATCGTTGGAAGTTAATATTACGAAAAGTAGCAAGAAACTAGAGTCTATTACCGACAGTTGACTCTTATTGATAATAGCACACATACACACACACATTTTGTGTGAAATACACGCCTGACGACATCTGAAATTACTGTTAATAATGACCAAGTTGGTCTAGTAATAATTCTAATGAAAATTTAATGAAAATTCAACTAAAACGAATTATAGCACATTTTTAATCATTCAAAATGAGAACAGAACGTTCAAAAACAATGAAAAAATTGAAATAACTCAACTGTGTTTAAATTAATGTGAAATATTACAACACTAATGTTTCATAGACACCTTTAATTTAAAATTATGTTATGTTACACGTATGGAGACATGGTAGGTTAAACGATATTTAGTATTTATGACATTTTGGTAGGTATAATGAGACAGCTAGTCTAGCTAACTAATTGAAGGTTAGTGACATTATAAATAAATCGTAAAATGAATTTCATATTCAACAATTCAGAATAACTAGATGACTTCCAATTATCTTTATAACTTGAGAATACTGTATAATGTTATGTTTGAAAATCAAATTGGCTATTAGGAAGTTGAAGAGTTAGTTGCTTGTTAAAGATGAAATCGAGTAAAAGCGTCACAAAATTTCAAATTAAATCAGGCCGTTCTCTTTATAATTCTCGTTATTTTTTTTTTTTTTGTATCACAAGTATTTCTTTTGTTTGACAGTCGATTTAGTTTGCTAGTGGGGGTGGTGAGATTCGATCGAAATAAACGAGACAGTTGAGAATTTTGTTATTTGTGTGAAAGTAGTATTGTTACCACTCTCAAGGGTTGTAAACGAATATCTGATACGAATTCGACCAATCGGTCTCCAGTGATCTTTCAATTTAATTTACATTTAGTATAAAACAATACGAATTTCAACCCCCTCAAAAAAAAAAGAATCAATAGTTTATTCTATTATAAGCAGAAATTGTATTACAATATCAGTAGTGGAGGTTTTCGTTTAGGTCAATGAGCGTTATGAGTTGCGTGAACTGTAACATACGGAAACAAAGCCGACACATCATTTATATCCCCCATTTCCAGACCACATGTGCCTAACATTGCCTGTATATCATACACCAGCCCCATATGTCTATTGATCTTTTTAACAGTTTCTACAACGATCCGTACTATATAAGTTAGTAAGAAGATATAAAGTACGTATATCCAAAACGAATACAGTAGAAGCCTTATCAATCGTCTGGTTGGTTTCCTCAAAGTTTCCCTTAACGACCATTTGATATTCCATCAATTCATCAACGAGTTTGGTAGTGCTTTATCGCTACAAGAACGATTTCGACGTTTTACAGTAAGAATCATTTATCTCAATTTCCAATGAAACTCTCTCTTCTCGAGGTGTCGTTTTCATTTTACCTTTCTCCATTTCCTTGTTGAAAAAAAAAATTTAGAGATATCTAGGTCGACGCATGTTATTAACAGCAAATACTTGAAGGAGAATCTAACACAAATCTCAACAATTATCTCACATAATTTTCCGGTAAGGATGCAAACTTTCTCCATCATTACACACACACATATACTGTACGATATAAATTTTTCTTTTATATGTGTGTTACTTTATTTCTCACTATGACATTTCACGCTGGTCCAATTTATGTTCATTTAAAAATAAATAAATGATTGTGTCACAAACATCGTTTTCTTTTAACATTGTCTTATATTTCTCCCCACATATTCTATTGGAACAAAACTGAAGATGAAATGGGAATCGAAATTACAAATTTCATAACCTTTCAGGTTGGTGTAAATCTGATTTATCCATTTCCAACATGAAGACTTGATTGTATTTTATATTTGATAAAGCGTTGAGTTTTTTTCAGAACTGTATATATGTGTGTGTGTGTGTATGTATCATGTCATTCAGGAACACATTTCGATTTGCCTAGGCAATATTTGATGTCATCATATCCGTTCAAAAATCGTTTCCTATGCAACATCGTGCTGAAAATATTTCCTATAGATTTTGTCATATTTTTTTTCTTTCTTCACTCTCTCCTATGATGGATATAGCAATGGTCTTTTTCACGATTTCCTTCAGACTACTACTCTTGAAAATACGATTTAAATTTTGTCATGACATTTATTGGTGAACTTTCATCGAAATCAGATAGGAATGATGACATCCGATTATAGTTCGATAACACGTAAAATAAGGCGATCGCGTCTTGACAGATCTTTTATTAGAAAAAAAAGAGGCAAATCAAACAACAACAGACGCTCAGATAGAAAGTAGACCGTGACTGGAATATTATCAAATATCACATCGATATCGTTGACAAAGATGAATTCTCTTTAATAAAACAACACGAAAAAAAAGTGCACACAACAAATTGAAATTGCGTGCTGATTGTCGGAAGTGAATGTTGGGTAAAAAAAAGCAAACACTTTATAGGCGATTTGTTGGTAATTTTTCAACAGTACGCAAAAGAAACAACTAATAAAAACTGTGAAAAACCAACAACAGATTTACACGATTCTCACAATTTTTAACAAGAGTTTCCAATTTGTTTCGATTGTAGGAGAAAATAATAATAAAAGTACATCGATCGTTTCGTCTGTATGAGATTTCCAATGTATTAATCATAACTTTGTAATTAATCTAGCAAGGATAACGACATCACACATTAAAGAGTAGGATAGCGAACACTGTTCCAGAGAGAAAATCGTAATTAATGCGACACAAGTTTTGTTGAACTTTGCAATACAACTTTGCAATTCAAATCACAAAAATTCCACGAAAATACAATACCTACATTCACGATACTCATAATAATTAAAAAATAAAAATAAAAAACTCTTATTATTATCAACAATCATTAAAGATTATTACGCTATATACAATTCTGACAATGTTGTCATCGCGCGAATAGTTTGATTCCGGCTTGACCGATCATCGATATCTCCGAGTCATCCGGAGATTCCACAACATTACTAACATCTAAATACCAGCAACCTTGATTTACCATTTCCCAACAAACAAAACAATTAAGGGTGTGATGTCACCGATCATATAGCGGGAGGGGTGAGTACAATTCTAATATAATTGAGAAAAATAGGGACTTACCGGTGTGTGTAGGTGAAGGAGAAGCACGGGGAGATAGTATCAAATAGTAGAAGTAGACGTCTTGAAGTCAACTGGTCGACTGAACACTAAGTCTATAACTTCAGAAGCTCACAAGAGGCGCTCCAATCCAACATTTGATTTTCTCTCTAGGTCATATATACACAGAAATTATCTTAAACTGAAAGACAAATAGTTTGCGTAATTTTTCTAACAATCAAAATTTGTGTTTATTTTTTTCTTTTTCTAATATTCATTATTAATTTGAAGAGCAAGGTTCTACCGCACCCACGAAAAAAATATTGTTGGGTAAAAATAGGTGCAACCCAGAGTTGAATACATGTTTTTGTACTTTGAAATTAGTGAAAATCTTTTGATAACCCAATTTTTTCGGTAATTTTCACTAAAGTGGATAGGTGACTTTGTCATATAATCAACAATGATTAGAAAAGGGAAATTGTATGGAAATAATGAAAAGTAAATGTAGCCTTGAGCAATCTTCAAAGCTTCCTAATTATCTAACAGCTAAACTGAGACAGTTTTATATCGGAATTTTCTGCATATTACAACTTTACCGCTCCTTTGTGGTAGTTTTGGCATTCTTTCTCCTCATTGTAACAAAGAACTCTAGTTTAGAAATAATTCAGCTTTTGTTTATCGAGAATCGGGCCTGTTACATTGATAACTACTTCTATAACACACATTCAATGTATGTTTTCATCTATAAAATCGACAAACTTACAAATCTGAATAGTTGTTTACGATGTAAACAAATAATATTGATGTGAAGTCAATGGCTATTGAGGCATGAAATCAACTAATCAGGATGTAAAGTGAATTAGGACAAAGTACACACATCCATACCGATTCACTATATGTAAATAGAGAATATACAGATAAATCTTTCACAATCTAAATAAAGGAGAAATGATGGGTATGCTGGCAAATACTAGGTAAATTTTCAAAATAATTCAAACTAAAATCTAGAATCATACATAATATATAGCTCAATTCTCGTTACTTTATGAGCTAAACAAAATATCAAATGGATTGATAGGCGTGTGATTTAACAGTTGTATAAACCAACATATCTCTCCTATTCACCTGTTTATTATATGGAGGAGAGTGGTAATACCATTTCGGATTGCTACCAAGAATTTTTGCACAATCATAACAAAACTATGTTATAGTCGAGAGAGAGAAGGGCAAATGTTATGATTGTTACATTAATATTAACCCATTTTTATTGTTATCTTACTATTTCACCTTTCCTTGATAATTTTGATTTACATCAGAATTGTAAATATTTATAATCGTGTAACAAATGTATCTATATTAAAAAAAAAACATATCATTTTACACAACGATATATGAATATGTCCTCCTAATTATACGCTTTAATCAATATTTAATTACACGCTTATTTCTATTCTTAATTGATATTAACAAATTGAAGATAACATTTGACTTCTATTAAAACGCTTGAAATTAGATAACGGATTTTCTAAGGATAGCGACTCATGTGACCTAGAGAACCAAGTCCTTTATTTTTTTGTTCTAATTATAGGTTTAAAACACTTTTAATTGTAGAGAAATCAATTCAGTTGATTGAAACCAGATTTTTGGTCGTTTTTCCATCGCTTAGTGAAGCGATGAATGTTGTTCAGCTCACCTGGCTATAAATCTTAGCTTAAGGTCGATTTTACCAAACACACTACTCATGCTTAATATACTCTGTAAGATATCTAATTCCTAAGTAATTCTAACAAGGGTGAGTTTATAGATGATGTGTTTATACAAGGTTCGTCTTACCTTTTCTTTCTGTAACCCTCAGCAAGAGTAAAATTGATGTTATTTCATATAGTGGGACATAATTCGAGGGTGACAATCTGCAATACATAATGTGAAAGAATATCATATTTCGTTTACATTAACTCAGTTACGTCAATCTAAACATGTTTGGTATACAATTTGTGGACATTCCACTAGGAATAAGAGCTCGTGTCAGACTTAATTTAATACAACAGGCAGACTTTTATGCTTTTATGATTCTCTGCTATAGTTATTGTGTTAAACTGGTGAACCTTCTGTTTTATTAGGTATACACATAATAGTTTTAATTAATTACTTAATCTTTTCTGCTTCAAAATATATTTTGAATGACCCATAGTAATTGGTGGATTTCTGATGTATTCTTGAAGTAGTTATTTTCAATTATTGGTGTTTCTTGTTACCAGAGAAGATTTTGCAATCAAGATAAAAAGTTTATAACAGAAAGAAATATCGCCCCATTAGCGAGCTCCAGTCCGAAAATTGTATAGAAAAACGTATTGCTTAGAATTTTGAAATAAATAAGATCAGAATAAGTCCTTTCTTCCTTTTGTCCTTCTTTTCCTTTCTACGCTTCTGTTCCTCTTCATTTTTTGGTTAATCTGTTCCTTCCAATGTTTTCGACTTTTTGTTCACTTTTCTCAGGATCATTGCAGTTTTCTTGTTCTTCTATGTCAGGGTGATATAAGATGATCTGGCAAAGTGGCAGAAATATGTCGATTTCAGTAAGCAGTCATGTTCCTACAGATATCTGCCTCCATCTGATACGGTAATTAGACATATCTGAATGCTTGATCTGAACGTACCTGCCTATACTGAAATCGACAGATTTCTGCCACTTTGCCAGATCGTCTAGCTGCATCGTTGGTACAAACCTCTGTACCTCTTAGCTTTGCAGTTTCTAACCAAAATTTTCGACAAATACTCTCATCATCAACCCTAAAAACGAATGCTGACGAGTTGAGAGTACCACGCACTTACATTGTAATAAATCGAAATTATATAATAATGCAATAATACTAGATCAGCTTTAAATCGTTAATTATTCAAAACAGTTACACTGGTATAATTTATATTAACCCGTGACTGGCTTGTTATTCGTATAATATTAAATTGATTTGCATCGATAAATTAGGCGTTTCTATATGTATTTGTATCAAATGAAATAAATCTTTCAGAATAAATTGTATCCATTTGATTTTATTTATTTCTTGCTCTTTTTTTTCCACGTGTACTGCACTAATCACTAAAAACAAAACGATAAATCGCAGCAGGTATGCCCAATGAATACAATATTTTGTATTGACAGAGATCAGAATAATTAACGATATTGAAAAACATAAAATAATCACAATAAATAAACGGAATACAATAATTTTACAGAGTTTGTCCCTGAATTGTATTGAATAGTTGATTATAGTAATTGGAAAAAGGATCATTTTTATTAAGGTGTATTTTGGAATTTAAATTGAATCTTTCACCAAACTGTTATTAATAAATGTTGGAAACTTTTCCGCTTATTTAGAATTATTTCAATGTTTTTATTAACAATGTTTGTTGAAAGGGAGTTGTTTAGAATTATCGCTTCTCTTATACTAATTTTATTACTGTATACATTCCTGTATTGAAGACAATTGTTTATTTCAATGGTGAACATTAGGACGACAATCTCGTCACAGTCTTATCTTACTATAGAAATCAGCAACTTGAAACAATAGGAAATTGATTACAACATCCTAATTCTAGATGTTCTTAATTTTTAATTCTTTGTTAATAATGGCAACAATAAGGTGGAATAAATTAAATTACACGAATCTACAATAATACAAAATACGTTTTAATGTATGACAATAATTAACTAAACTCTTGGGATTTCAATAATACAATTTCCAAATGGAATGTAGTCGTACAAATTAACTACGGGTATTGTCAAATAAAACGAAATGTGGAAATTTGTAGATATTCATTTAGAAATCTGTGAATGATAGAAATTGAAAAATACCAACAGAAAGTACTTGGTCAAATGTAACGATTCATTATTCGTTAATGCGGAAAAAATCATCACGATCCTTTAATTTCATTAAATTCCAAGTTCTATTCAAATCGTGAATATGGAGCAATTTCAACAAAAAGAATTAATTAAATTTGCTTTTTTTATTAGAGAGGTGAAAATTTATATTTTTATATTAAGAAAAACGATGCGTGAAATTTTCACGAAGAGAAATTATTTGTAACACTAATTTAAAAATAAAATTAAATAAACTATAAAATGGAAAGTTGGAAAAAATTTTGTAATATTTAAGTAATCTAAAATGTAAAACAATAGAAATTACGTTAATATAGCTTATCGGCTGGAATGCTAAGTAAGATCGACCGTGTCATGTCTTTTACTTTTTTTTTGGATTAAAAATTCTAAGCGGTCGCTCAACTTATTGAAAACCTTCAAATACGGAAATTCTTACAATTGAACGAAATCAATTATTTTCTATTCGTTTTTTTAGTTACCACAAAATTTATCTTTAAAACAAAACAAATAAGTGATTGGAAAGTCGAAGGTGGTAGAATTGTTTCAAGATCATGAAGGTTAGAAAAAAAGGTTGCCGCTAATTGAAATCAACACGAATTCCAAGTAATAATAACATTGCCGTCGGATTTGTAGGTTTGCCAAGATTCAGGTAACCACCGTAATAGATTTAAACGACGATAAGTGCTCTTTGAAAAGACGTTTACATGAAAAAGTACGATAAAGAATGATGTGTGTTTCTTGAGAGCTTTGTAACAGAAGTACTTCTCGATGAAATCAGTTTGGAGAACATTGATCTAGATAAGGCACACATATCAGATAACAAGATGAAGAAATAAAAACAAATCAAGCACAATTGTTCAGATTGAAGCATAAAGGAAAATGTTCTACAATAGTTCGAGCAGTCTAGTCTAGAGTGTCCAAGAGTTAAACAGAACAAGGACAAGCATTGAACATCAAATTGGTGCCTTAAGATATGAGTGCTCTTGCTCGTAATTATGGATTAAAGAAGCGAATAGATGTGGAAACTGCACAACTTGCACATGTGCCTCTGTTCAACATTGCTACAAATCCTGAAAGCCCATAGAGTAGAACTATGTAGCTATGTTCGAATTATAGGTATTCACAATAACAGGTGAACATACGATGCTACTGAGAAGGTGAGTACGAAGCAAAATGATCCAAAATCGAGATACACAGGTATTGTATTATGTTGTGACATGTTAATATGATTGTGAGTTTGTGTTTCTCATTTATTGTTGGAAATCTAATTTGTTTTATAGAAAGTCAACAAAAACGAAATTATTACGTTTTTTAATAGAATAAATTCACACAAAATGACAATCTAGTTTTATGTTGCTGTTAAAATAGTAAATGTTTGTTATAAAGAACGAATTTGCCAACTTCAATGTGTTGCAATAAACTAAATTGTCATTTTATTTCAAGAAATAGATATGAATCAACCGAGATTAAATTTTAGATTGAAGATAATATTGTTTGATGATGCTATTACTACCAACAACTCTAAAATAAGATCAAATTATATTCTTTTAATTGTCTTTATAATGAAAAGGCACAATTACAGTTTTTATTCAAGGTATAAAATCTTAACGATCTCTACTATTATACGTTTCTAGCATACAGAAATATCAAAACTGTAGTTTTTCATATCGACAATTGAATCGATTTTGTATTTTTAGTATATTAAAAAAAACCGTTATCATTATACGATTCAATCGAGGAAATTGATTCGATTTTCGTTTTTAAATGATTAAAACCAATACCATAGATATAGTAATTCCCTATATATGTATCAGACTGAATTCTGATATTGTATTCTCACAAACACAGATCCAAGCATTTCCATTCCATTTGAAACGATACGATTCGAGCAATAATAATAATAATAACAACAACGATGGTGACGAAGACGAACCAATTCTAAAGAAAATTGCTATAAATGCTCGGTTGTAAGACGACATTGAATTCCAACATTATCATCATCATAAAATACCAATTCAAATCGTTTTACTAACGAAATAGTAGTCGAAATCTATTTAAACATATGCACCCCAACAGAGTCTGTTCGAATAGTTAGAGTCCATTATAAATCAGGAAATAGTGTCGAACGTGTGATCCATAGTGACAATATTTTACATATAACCCACATAAATATATACCCTCATAAAAGCTATAGGCGACGGTGTATCCGATGAGGGTTGCCTGCACCGTTCTTAGTATTCAAATATTTAACATTTGGTAATTTGGTGTCTTTGTCAGCTTTCTTCCTACTATTTGTGGTTGTATGGATAAATCGAAAATAGCATTTTTTTTTTTTTTAATTATTAATTCTTTAACATAAATTCAGCAGAGGAAAGAGTAATTAATTTGTATTTTTAATTGAAACTGAAATTTCCACCAACACATAAACTACAGATTCACCGTTGAATACAATTTTTTTATTTTTTTTTTAGCTTAACTCTTGTTACAGCTGGAACAGTTTGCTAATTTAAATCTGCATAATCCTCTTTTCATCAGTACCTACTATGTGAAACGAGTACAAAAATAATAATTTGAGTAATTTATCAAATGTTTTTCATTATCAACACATAAACAAGCTGTTTTAAAGCATATATAGATGTTTCCAGTTTTTCTAAATATCATGTATCCGCTTAATGGACTACACCTGAGGAATTTAGTTGTTTGTTTCATTCAAAAATATTATCTTGCAGGTTTTATCTGAATAAACACAAGCAATTTACGTAACGTTGTTCAAAATCACCTTAATCACACAGGAGTGGAAACGTATGAAACTAATCGTACAATTCAATAACGTTGGCCTAGTTGCTGCATGGGGCCTAACTGAATTAGACCCTGTTCAGACACGGTGGAGACCTCGCGGTTCAACAACGCGAATCGTATTTACATTACTGTCCACAGATTCGTTCTGAGGACCGAGAATCCACACGGTAACCCCACATAAACCGCGGTATCCACACGGTTGTATTACTCCAGCATTCATATCTTCACACTGATTGTGAGACTTGAAATGTAGCTTCGATAGCGTCTTTATATCCACGCGGTTACCGCTTCTTGATGAACAGAAGTCGATTTTCACGACGTGTCTGAACAGGGTATAAAGCACTGGCCTTTGGGGTGTTTGTCAAAGGTACTGGCCATGAATATTTGTGAACCAAATTTTATGGTAATCACAGAAAGTTAGGACAATCAAATAAAATATCTCCCTGTAATTTCACTTTTACATCAAATACACTACTCTACTAATTGTTAGTAGACACTTGAAATGTTCAATTAGTGGACGTGATTTGTTAATTCTTGCATTTGAAAATAATTGAAGATCTGTAGGATGCTGTATAGAGTTAACGTTAACTTAATAATAAACCTATTTCTGTCACTTTATTAAAAATAATTTAATTAAATCCACTAGGATTCAGATGTCTAACAAAATTCAGCTTTTAAAAGGTTATTTACAACGACGATTTGCCTGAAAGGTAATAAGCTCTGATACAGTATGACGTTGAGCTTTGGCAGGTGGCGACAGCTTCGCTCCATTAATTATTATATCCTTCTAATACCTAACAACGTATACAATGGATCATCATTCATCGAAAATGGACATTCTATATGTTTCAGGAGGAACTTGTTTCATGTACACGTTACATTGATTGATTCGCTTTCTATCTGCGTTGGCTAATTTGATAAAATTAATTGTGATCAGTAAAATCCATTAGGCATCATATACGCGGAATCATCAACGAGTAACATCCCAGAGAAAAAAAAAATGATAGAAGAATAACGAAAACAAATACAAAAAGCGAAATCGTTCTGTTTGACAAATCGTTGTTGTTGAACTATTGTTGCTCTGAATTTCGACCACCTGATAATATTGTTTGCTTTGATAACAAATCGCGAATGAAAAAAAATTTTTGTAAGAACTGTAATGTAAATTTGAGAGAAGGCGCCAGTTTGAATAGATTGATGTCTGGAATTGTAGATTGATGTCGTCTAGAATTGTGTTATCTTTCTTCTTCTTTCTTTTTTTATTGATGTGCTCTACGGGTTGTAAAGCCATGTTGATATTCTTGTAAAAGCAAGCGAAAGGAAAACAAAGAGAAAAAAAAAATTGATCTCTAGTGTGTAATTGTTGATTTCTATCATAAAGACGGAAATTTCATTGGAACGTACATTGCGTCGTTACTGTCGATAAGTTAATCTACCCCTGAAGCTTTATTAAATGTCCCTACCGACTTTAGCATTTATTCGATCAGCTTAACTATAGCTGATTGGAGTTATCCAATCAATGATCATCAAATTAGGTCGCAAAAGGACGATGAACTTACCACCCATTATTATTTCTCTTTATTTACCTACAACAACGTAATAACATCACGTAATTACAGTAGAATAATCCAAAATATATCCTCTTTGAAACAGGGATGGTAGCAGTGTGAGTTTAGATAATTATATGGCTAGAGGGGTAGAAACAACTGGCACAGTAATATAATTGATGTCATCATAATTTAGACAGTTACCTAAGGGTCGCACATGGTTCTATGATTACATTTGCATTTTAACCGAAGCTATACACACATAAAAAACAACAATATATTTTATTTAGTGTTTAATTAAATATAACCTTAGTGGCGGTTATATGGGACGCACAACACCCATCAACACATATCACACATCCACCAACTTTAAGCCGAAGAAATCCAGGGATGTCCTATTTCACGCACATAATTATACAATCTTTTTTTTTTATAGTTTCCGCTTTACAATAAAAATCGAGAATGGTTGTTATAAATAATTATTTCCTGAAAGCTTTCATTTGTAACCTAGCCTAGATTTTAAAATTTATTATAACAATTTTCTTTTATAAAAATTAAATTATAATCACAACCAATTAGTCATTTATGTCTTTATGAATTATAATAATAAATCCATTATTATAGGCGATATTCTTGAATTAAACCAACAATTCTGCCTCAAGGATACAATAATCGCCACCAAAACGGTAGTATACAACTTGAGAAGAGAAAAAAAAAAACACAAGCAAATCTACTAGTAATTTATCAACGAATACGGAGAGAGAAAAGACCATAAAACCAACAAGTGCACAACATTAATGTAAATCATTGTAATTTGCATGGAAACTCCATTGCAATTAACCCAATCAGTTACTGGATGACATTGACAAATATCGAAATATCTTATCTGTAATTGTAACTAATTTTCCGACTATGTGGTTTTATTGTAGAAAATTAACAATTAAATCAAGGTTCCTCAATGTAATTCATATAATAAAGATTTAATTAGGGTATCCACATTTTTCCGGGTTTTATTTTAAAGTTTTCTTGTTTTGTTTTTTTTTTGAGAGATTTTGTGTAAAATAACTAGAAAGGGAGGAAAAGGCAACATTCAACTAATTCAAATTAATTGCGGTTAACTTAAACATAAAAGTTGGAATGAAGTACAAATATTTACAAGAACTCATTTAAGCTCATTCGATGGATGGATGGGAATAAGTTAATTAATGTTAATATTGCGTTACTTCAATTTATTTGTTACAATTAGTAGTTGACAAGTGTAAACGATTTTTTTGTTCAAAAATGAAAAAAATGTAAGTCGATTAGCAAATACGATAAGAATTTTCCTTGAAACTTATACAGTATGCGGCAGCAAACTAGGTACATAGCAAAAAGCATCGACTATACCCACTCTCATTTCTTCCATATAAGTCAAAGTACTGTGGTACACTTCCAGGGATACTAGAGATGGGTGATTGGTGATGTCAACAACTCTTGTTGTGATGTTTTTCCCTATGTATCTATTTTGTTGCCGCATACTGTATGTTGTAATACAGCAGCATTTATAGTACGGTCTTCTTATTAGCTTCATTTATAACGAAATCATAAAATAAGGAAGTTTACTTTTATTGAGGTTTTTGCCAATATTTTAGAAAAGTTACAGTATATTAAAGTATAAAATAGCGATAGTGAAATCATTTAATGGATTTACTTTAAAATTCATTCATTTTTAATAACTCTGGTAGCAGATTAAAAAAAAATTGAATATCCTCCTGCTAGCTCTACCAACTGTGCTTTATTTTTCTACACAATAGCCTGCAATCAAATTTTAATAAAACTTTTATAACAAAGATCTTCACAGATCAATGGCGTAGTAACAAATTCAATTGATTGTATGTGAAATATTTACTGTGTAATAAAGTGACGCTACATCCAGTGGCGGATCATTTAACACACACAATAGACATGCGCGTGCGAAAGCAGGACTTCAAACTAGCTAATGAGGGGGCCATATCTCATCTTCTAGGGAATATTTGAAAATAGTCTTTATTTCTTCAAATGACTTCCCTTTATGAGGAAATGTTCTGATACCATATTCTGCATTTCGAGAAGAATTTGGAATTTTCATCCGTACTCCGATTTCAGACACCAATCAGTGTAACCGGACCCAGCACCACTACAATTAATGTTATCGCATTTTCTCAATACTACCGTGATCTGTGTCCACCTTTAGCGTATTTTATGGTTATTTTGTTCTTTGGAGCAAGACTGAAAACATTGTGTCAACGCATGCAAAAGCAAATCTCTGCACAGATGTGCGTCCCATGGAGGTCCCCAAGCTTACATAAAGAAAGACAAATTCACATTTAAGCAAACATTTGAAATGATCCCTTATGGCTGTGAATTTGCATCTTTTTTTTACGAAAATTCAACATCATTTTTGAATGTTTCCAAATTGCAACATAGTTTCACCTCTATAAGGGGGATCAGACACCTCAAACTACTTTTCTTAACAGTGTCAGATAACGTTCGAATTCTTATGACTTTTAGTTAATGGCAAAAGTTCTGTATTCAAGATACTTTGTAAGTAATCTCCTTTGATCGTCTATAAAAACAGTGAGATTCGACTGTGGAAAACAAATTTTAATGTTTTTTTTTTGGACTTATCTTGTGTTGTGCATACCCAACATACTCGATTGTTCTGTTAATGTCAACGATTGTCAAGATAAACGCTAATATTCTCTAGAAGTCTCGAGCTAGATCTCTATCTTCTATTTCGTGATTTTGTTATCCATCTATTCTCCTCATATTACCAGTTGAAACGATTGTATTGGTATAAAAGAATTTCTAACGTTCTGTCACAATAATATAATATTGGTGATGGGAATCGATAATCGAAGTTTATCAAGAGATTGATGAATTTTTTATCCATCTGATTCTTGTTATACTGGATAGTATAGATAATCCGATGGTTTTCTAAATAATTGAAAAGTAGTCGATTTTTAAAGTGATATATAAAGACATCAATTAAACGTTGATAATGAATAAAATGGAATTTTTGATTAAAAGACAAATTCGATTTCTTCATTATAAATTCATTTAATATCTAACAAGTGTAACGGATAAACTTAATTATTAATATAAGAACAAGGATATTTGTAACATTATTGCTGGATTAAAGAATAAAAGAACCGCAATTTGATAGATAACACGGAAGCAACCATAAAATTACCCTGTCAAAAACTGACCAAATAATTATAATGTTTGTTGCATTGTTATAATTATTTGTAGACGTGTAGAAAAATAAACAGATAATTTTCCAATCAACATTTAATATATATATAGATATACTATAGATGAAATGAAAGAGTGGAAATGGGTTTTTGAATTTCAAATTTAATTTATCCAACGACAAGTGATAATCGTATAGAATCCATTTCCATTACAATTATTTCGATACGTGCAAATTAGATTGAAATAGAATTTCGTTGACTGTAACTATAGCCACACCTAGAGTTGATTTCGTTTGGTATTTTTCATTGTCTTTTATGGTATGCAATGGATGTGTGCATCGTGTTGGCAGCACCCAAGACTCGTGATTATACCCTCAAACCCTATCAAATACAGATTACAAATAAAAATATATATCTATACACATATATATACAATAGGAGATCCTACACTCCTACACTATTATTACAATGAAGACGTACTATTGCGTGATATAGCATTTAATGTTTCGAGTCTTGAAGCGGATATCGTGATTTAAGTAAAATAATTGCCGGTTTGTTAGAAATTGAAGGTAAATAAAGAACAAAACATCACGACTTTTAATGATCACACCTTAATCAATTTTTACCAACCAAATCATTGTAGGCATGTACAAAAAAAACAAAGAACTATTTCATTTCACCTTTTAGTGACGCGTTGTGTGACTGGCATTCTGTCAGGACGCTTCAAATCTGATTCAATTATTTGTACAAGAAAACTATTCGAACTTGTCCTTTGGCCAGTTTCAACATTAGAAAATACCGGAATACTACCTTCCCAAGTGGAAATGTCAAGATTTCTCAACAAAATAACAACAGTTGTAGCAATTGCAAGCTTATCTATTGTTAACTATAGGTTGGGTGCTTTTAAAATGACTACAGAATAGCAGTTTGATAGATAAGACAATTTTCAATTAAAAATTTAGCAAACTATTGATTTAGAAACATTTAAATTTCAACAAAATAGGTACTAACTCGTTTTTGATACGATTAAACCCGTATATAAATTGATTTAGATTTAGATTTAGGAATCTATAGACTAATAAGTCTTCTATTCAATAGAAAGTGATTAATTATTCAACATAAACTACACACTTTAAAAAGCACATGAACCTCCATATGTCAAGCACCTTGGCATTGATTCAACACTAAAACATTTCAATGACACAAAATACATTTCAATTTATCCGTATTTCACAATATATATATATATATATATCTAAGATTAATCCGACTTTCAAACATTTATCAAAGCCACTAGAAAAGAAATTTTACCAAAACAGTCAGAAAACGTTAAGTAAATTGTCAAGTCATTCCATTATATCGTTTTTTTTTCTTTTCGTCCCCCTTTTTCTTTAGTTCTTCATATTCAAAGCATTCCTATATTTGAAAGTAAAGCTTCATGGGAATCTCTTTGAAATAAGCAAGCACTTTTGCTAAACGATGCACAACTTTCTGCTTATTTTCAATTTCTGCCTCAGTAATGTTCTTTTTATATATATATAGAGAACTGTATTATTCGCACAATTGAAGAGGCCAAGTTAATTAGAAGTATTATAGGAGATTCTCCTCAGAGGAAAAAATCTATTCAATACAATCTATTTTCACAAGAAAATCTCATTAGGGAGCGTTAACAATACAAAAAAAAAACATTATATGTATTAACAGGGATAAGAAGTCAATGGTGCAGATAACTAAACATTGAATTTAGAGACAGATATAGAATCTAGTGGAAAAATATCTAAATCATCAAAGTGAGAATTGAATAGTGCCAATAATATCCGTCCAAAATTAAACCCTTTCATCTGTAACACACACACACACACCAATTCTGATAGCCAAATGAATAGATTTTACAACTCTAGAAAATCATAAATTGGACATGAGACTTTATTGTATTCATACTTCCAACTATCTAGGTAAATTCACATAGCATTAGGTAACAGCAATATAATTACAATTTACTCCATTAACATATTCTCGCTTTAGTATAAAAGCAGAAACAGAGTAATTATGTTTAAGCAATTTTCTGTAATTAAAACGAAAATTTGCATCGTCTAAGTAAGTCCTTAATATAAATTTTAAAACGAGATAAAATGATTGTCTTGTTTTATGTACATATACAGACTGTTTCATCTAATATAGAACCATAAAAGTCATCTATTTGCCCAACTATATTGCACATGAGTGAGAGAATTAGAAAAAGGAAAAGAAGAGTCTCCCTTTGATTTTACTTTCACGCAATCAAATTTGTGGTAAAATGTATAAAATTCTCTACTGTCAATATTACCTTTAAGCTGCTAATTGTAAGATAGGCAGAAATCAATATTTGTATCGTGATTATTAACAATCCCTCTTAGATGGAGCATGGTGTATATATGTGATACGTATTTACCTGTAGTGGTAAGAATAAAAATCAATACATACATATATTTTCTATGTGGAAATGTTGACTACAAAAGTTCTCTTCTGTTGTATAATAAGGGCAAACCGCTGTTGTTGTGCTTCTCCCATAAATTGTTAGCTTTGTCTGCTTTAAATTTGGAATGCACGAATAGGGTAAATCCAGATCAAGCCGGAAGCTCCTTTTTGTGTATGTGGTAACATTTAATGAATTCTCCACAGTTTAAATATCGGGAACTTGTTTCTCTTGTTTATAGCTTTAAAATAAAATTTGATCGCTAATTCTACAAAAAAAAAGAAGTCTATTTACTGTAAATATATCGTTGAACAAACTGTTATCCAGTAGAAGTTACTATTATTTTTATCTTCATTAGAATATTTTTAATACAAATGTATAGATTTATAGCGATACAAATAAAGTACCCTTCACTGTTTATATACTTTGATGATGTCTCTGGTGAGAGGTGTGCAAATTCAATAGTGAACGAGGGTAGGTCTCCAACATCTCCGTTCACCATCTTCATAAAAACAAAGATTTCATAAGACTACGAATCTCTTTGATGTTCGTATATATAATCTAAAAGACGTAGATGGTGAGCTTTATACTCTTAGTCTTCACTTTTCTCTTTCGCTCACCCATCCGCACGATACATATTGGTTGGTAAGCGCTGGAAAATCAAAGGAACCCTATGAATAACAAGGATTCATGCGACTGCAAAATCTATATGTATATATAAGCACAAGCAAAAGTAAAGGAAAGATTATAATGGTAGAAAGAGATAAATAGAAGAAGAAATCTGAAAAGGAAAGGGTGGTTTCTATTCCCTGGTGGTTGTGGCGGTGAACGTAATTGTACTTCGACCGTTGGCTTGATGTAAAATTCATGAAAACGTCACCTTAAACCACGATTTATAGCACACCTTGAAATAATTGACAGGCAAAAGAAATAGTAGTGATGATATTTGGATAATGTTGTTTTATCGATTGAAAATATAAAAATCAAATTGTTTTGATATAAATGCATCTTATTTGATTCCAAAGATAAATGCAAATTTCCTTGTACAGTTGCAACATAACAAAAGAGAGACTGCAGAAGTAACATTTCATTTCAAATTGACTATCATGAAATCTAACAACATTCCGTGTTTGCTATTGTCTTCAACTGAGATTGTCACATTGTGAAAGACCACTCTAACTATAGACGATTGCTTCCAATCTTGCCAATAATCTAATACATTATTCAAAGAACATCAAAGTTTCTAACACGCACTAAGAAAACAATTTGATTCGATTTTAATGATTCTAAATGACATCAAGAAAAAGAAAATTTACTGTATGTACATGTAATGTTTCGAAAAGTTTTTCAATTAAATTTAAGAGTTTCGTGTAAATGACAGAAATTCACATTTTATGAAACATTAAGGATAGAAACTGCACACTAATTGATTTATGTAAAACCACTAACTGACCATTCTAAACTACACAAAATACTTTATGTATTCATCATGAAAATTTGATAGTTGACTGTAATATAGTGTGAAACAATAAATTGTGGTCATATTTTAATGATGCCTATTCTAGGTTCATATATTTATTATTCAGACATGCATCTAGTTGTAATTAATATAAACAGACTTGTCCACAGACTACACCAATGAATATTTATGGGATACTTAGTTCACCCCCAATTAGTCGAAATTCTATTTATAGCAAGATATTCCAACAAAAACACGGTATAAATCAATAATAAGTTACAACCTTTCCCCATTTTTCATTTCTGTGAATGTTTTCCAATGGTTAATGAAGTCGTTGTCACTCAATCACGCTACTAACGAAATCAGTCAGCTTTTTATTTCCGCTTATGTATTAAAGAAGGTGGAAAAAAAAAACTTTCCACCTTTATACGATATAAAATTCGACCTTGTTAATGAGATTTTTTCCTTACAAACATTCGATATTTACGTTGAGTTAACGTTACATTTAATTAAAACGAGAAATTGATTGAGGTGTAGGTGTGTGTAGGTGTAGTGTTTATCTAGGAAATGTCATTGAAAATGTCTATTGGATTTGAAGAAAAAACTTGATCATGGTGAATTTCATTGATTGAATTATTCGTAAAGTTCCAAGAATAATTGCAAGCTGCCATCGTATTTATTAAATACCTGACAGTTATGGCTAAATAAATGAAATATTTGCTGACAACTATGACAATAGATAGACTACTTTAATACATTCTGCTCTAATAAAAGTTGAAATTTTTATATTTCATACAAACAATAAATCCAACAACAATTTGTGAAATACAAAAAGTTTTTTTATTGTTCATGGAAAGTAGATGTGTTTTTCTTCTCTTATAAAAGCTAGATTGCCATATATATATATATAAAATCGCATATTACGAAAACGAAACAGACATTGCTCGATGAAGTAGAACTATCCTGTATGTAATCAAGTTGAAATTCCATCATAAAATGTTTTTACCAGAAAATTCTAAACTTTAAATAGATCAAGTTTAAATTAAAACACAAACTTAGATAAAATATCGATGAATTTTGAACTACTTTAGTTTCAAAGAATAAGAATTACAAGTTCAGATTATAATGAGATGAGCATCCAAACTATAGGGGAATACAGGCTAATCACTGGAAAATTCTCATACAAAAAGCATGATTTCTGCTATACCAATTGCACAGACCACCGATGATGTTTACGTTAATACGTGATGATATGTGACAGTGATGTACCTGTAATCTGGCAATGTTTTTGTGGTTTGAAGCCTGTCAACTGCTGCAACCGGCTTGACATACAGTGAAATTCATATTCAAGAGAGCATTTTATTTTAATCAGAGTGATAAACAAATCTATAAAAATGTAGATGAAAATTCACTTCGAACCAGAGACTATCAAGCAATATCACTAAATATCATTTTAAGATCAAAAAAAAAGAAAGGACAAAGACATCGTACCGACTTGGCAAAGTGTATTATTATTCAATTATTTCAGACAGAATACATTTAGAGTCTTTCATGAATTTAGGACACGTACATTTTATTAGTTCGGTTTTTTTTCTGCCTCTTTTGTCTCTTTCAATTTTATTTATAATTAACTTCATATTTCAAAGTTAATTGGTTCTTTGTTAACTTCCTATAATTATTTTTGTCGTCAATATTAGACAACTTTAAATTAACAACAAATGTCTTAGAATGGGTGTTCTTGATTGTGATTGATTCGATCTCTATCTACTAGCAATAACATCAGTACAAGAGATTTAGAAAAGAGGATTCCTGTTGGTCACATTAAATTAGAACAGCGGCTTAAATACGAGCGGGTTTTTTTTTGTGTTGCTTGTCTTCTCTTTCCAGGATTCAACAGAGCTCCGATTTTTCGCTTCTGGTTTCAATGTATTTTGTTTATATATATATACGTACTTATATAGATTAACTGCGTATTTTAAACGATTTATTTAATGTAGAGTCAATAAACAGTCTTGCTCCACCTTAATCGAGAATTATTGCAAACACTACAACATTCGCATTTCGAACAAGAAGTCAAATAAAACGTCCACTATTTGAGTGTAAAATAATTAAAAGACCAATACGATAAAAATACGATAAAAATGAGAAAATTGTCGGAGTGGTATTAGTGTTAAATTTCCGATTTTGCAATACTCTACTGAAGTAATTCTTGTCAATTTAGTGAGAGCATATATTGAAGTAAATCGTCTAGAAACTGAGGAAAAATAGATGATGTGAAATCAGCGTGTAATTTCATTGAAGCTATTGAGAAGATCTCTAGCATGAACTTGTTCTTTCTGTAGTTAGTTTTGAGAAAGAGAGAAAGAGAGAAAATTCAACAGTGTATGTGATCGACATTCACATCATCGTCCTCTCCTATCTAACTTTGACCATTCACATCAAACTATATAGGAGCTGTGACTTTACGCCAAGAACTCTTTTTGTAATAGAAAAGATAAGTCGTGCAGAAGCGGAAAAAAATACTTCACCCTAACACGTGTATACGGGTGCAATCATTCCTGTGTTGTTATTTTAAATCTACCTGCTTTAAACTAAATTGCTTCTACGAAGATAAAATACGAACTTGTTCTACAGGAAGCTTTCAACATATTTTCAAAATAGAGCTGCTAGTTCGAAATTAGTAATAAACAGATCTATATTTTTCCAAAATTTTGACAAAAAACAAATAAATTTTGTTGTCGAGTATTTTATGGTCACAACAACCACCACATCAAAGACTAATGAGTCGCCTTGTTATTTTTGTTTATTATAGGGTCTTCCCTTAGAGTCGGAAAAAAAATTCAAAGTAAGCGTATATTACGATGTACCTAAGTGTGTGCGTGGAAAGAAAAAAAAAAGAAACGTTGAATTAATCAAATGAATTTACGAGCAAAATTAAAAAGTTCTGGATCGTTTCCAGTAGCATTAAACAGATGGTAAAGAGGCGGACGTAAATTTGGTTAAAATGCTTACAACTTCACTGTGGTAAATTACAAATTAAAAATGAAAGAAAATTTTAGGCCAATTAAAGAAAGCTTTTTGTAAAAGTACAAATTTTGGTTGATTTAATTATGTTAATTAATTACCTGGTAAGTATTATCAACATCAACACCCACATATTGAGACAATCAGTAATTTTGTGATATAATCGGTTCATTTTAATCAACTATTTCGGATTTCGTTATAACATTTTTATAAAGGTGTGCATTCTTTGTGACAACATAAAGTGGATATTTTTCTCATATGTTTGGATCAATATCAACTCAGACATTAAAGTCATATGTCTGCTTCATTAATAATTTGAGTATTCGATTTAAAATATACGCTGTAGTTTATCAACTTTTAATGATGGAAAAATATAAAAGAAAACAATAGAAATCTCCACCGTGTGAGAGATTATTGCAGTCGAACAAAAACAGTGGCGGCTCGTCAGGGTTGGCAAGGTAGGCAGTGTCTACCCAAACATAATTGCAGATAATAAAATTTTAAGAAGCATCTGTATTAAATTTATCCCAACATATTGAATATTAAACAATTTCATATTATAAAGTTAATAGAATTTTGCATAGAGCATAACCACTGCCATCTTTATACCCACATAAAGATGGCCGAAATTCAGTAATATGTTTATTCAGTAAAAAATAAAAACCCCAGAGTCGCGTAAAGAATAGTGCACGAACTCAAAGCAGTCGGGCAAGCCTGACCATCCTAACTTCAACCGTCTCAAATACATCTCGACATACGCACGAGTGCGAGAACATTATTTTACAGTGCGTAGAATCGAAAAATCTTTAAGACGTATGTATACCCAATGTCTAAGCCTACACACAGATTTCTTGATTTTGACAACAATCATTAACAAAATAACCAATGGTACCTACCTATCTATCTAATACTTAATTGATGATAAATAAACAAACATAATATCTACTACTACTTACCCAAATGGGCCAAATGGTATATGCATTCAAATATGGATAACTACCAAATTTGTTAAACATTTTTATACGAGTACCTACACATAATTTTATAAACATCACTATTCTCACTAGACTAACCAACCAACATTAACATTTAGCTAATCGATAAATATTTGTTTCTGGATTTAATAATAAAACAACAGAAAATTAGCACGAAATTGAGAAAATTTACATGTCCCAATGTAAACTACGTCACTACTGATCAATTACAGGTGTCGCGAAAAAACAATGACGTCATCAAGACATTTTCGATGGCGGGGGGGAAGTATGTTACTGTTTCCCACCAAAAAAAAAAAACAAAAACAAAATCAAAACAGGACTTGCTACAATTTAAAAACAATTTAATAATAAAATCATTCACTTAATAATTAATTATCAAATATTTAATTCAATTTAGAAATCTTAAGAAAACAGTAAGTACAGCTCTTTATATAAACGAAACAATAAAGACAACAAGATCGCAATTTGTTTCATCAACGGTGGTGTGTGGTCAGTGCTCAGTTCTCAGATTCAACGATTCGTATTAGGTGTCTGTATAACAAACAATTATGAACTTTTTACATGAATTTCCTGAAATTTACTGTATAATATTTTGTTAATTTGTTCATTTCTTTATTTCAAACAATATACACTTAAACATAATATATCTGAAACATTTCTAGGGTGTATTTGATCTTGTAATAATTACTTATATCGGTAGAATTTTGGAAATAGGTACATAGGGGAAAACAAGCATTAACCAGTTTTACGTCTTTGACATAAGTTGAAGTGAGATGGAGGGAAACACCATCTGAGGGCGTTTTGTTTCCATCTCACTTCAACTTATTTGCAAACCATAAGATTGGTTAATGCTTGTTCTTCAGCAATGTACCTATTTCAATGATTTTTGCGGTATAGGAACCAGTCAAGTCAATGATCTTTCGATAGGTATCTATTCAGTTACTTGATGTGCTAAATATTCATGTTTAAATAAAAAAATACATCCCTCCGATTTGAAGGTTAATTAAATTCCTATCAAGTTTATAATGTATGTGTGTGTGTGTGTTAGGTGATAAATCAACAATTAGTGTATATAGCAGTGGCGGCTCGTCAGGGGTGGCAAGGTAGGCAGAATATTAAAAAATTTTATATTATAAAGTTAATAGAATTTTGCGTAGAGCATAACCGATTTCCATCGGATGGACGAATTTCAGTAATATGTTTATTCAGTAAAAAATAAAAACCCCAGAGTCGCGTAAAGAATAGTGCACGAACTCAAAGCAGGCGGGCAGACCAGCGCATCTTAAGCCGCGTCCAAACCTAACGAACGAATACGAACGAACGAGAACGAATGCAAACGAATGCGAATGAATGCCAACAAATCCACGAATGCAAACAAATGCAAATGAATGCGAACGAATGCGAATGTCATGCGCAAACAGAAGTAGTAGAATGACCTTGCATTCGCTTGTGTTCCACTAGGTTCTGGTTCTTATTTCCCGTCAACACTATGCAAACGCAAACAAATGCGAACGAATGCCAACGAATTTTTCCTTTGAAGTACCGACAACCAGCGGATCGCTGTTTTCTACGTTCGATTGCATTCGTTCGCATTGGTTCGCGTTTGGCTTGCCGTTCACACTGTGTTTACATTTGCATTCGTTTGCATTCGTTTGTTAGATTTGGACGCGGCTTTACGTTCAACCGTCTCAAATAGATCTCGATATACGTACGAGCGCGAGAACATTATTATACAGTGCGTAGAATCGAAAAATCTTCAAGACGTATGTCTACACATAGTTGCACTCAGGGAATCCAGGGTAGGCATGCCCGACTTATCGTTAATAATGCAGTAGTCTCTATAAAAACATTATGCAATTTTCACTTATGTATTTAAAACAAATAATGCAATTGAAAGTACTAAATCTTATGAAAAAAAATGATTATTTATTTTTCTATTCATTCATGCTTCTGCATTCTTTTCCCGGCTATAATCTGAAATTTTTTGTCTCATTACAATTCTTCAAATTCCTTTAATTCAATCTTATTTTATCTAAATTAAATTAATTTCACCAAAATAAATTTCAATAAATTAAAGATACAACTAATAAATATTAAAAATACTTTGCGAGAAAATTTCTATTTACCTGGAAATAGATATTTGAGGAAGAAATATTAAATTTTGAAATAAAGACTAACGTTTGAAATTGTTGTTATAAACTCAATTAATTATAATTTTAGTGTATATAATATTCAGGTACTTATGTAGTTTTTATCGGTATAAGAATATAACTTTTATAACAAAACCAATAGTTTAGTCTAATTGTTTCAGTGAAACACAAAATGCTGCTCAGAGTGGGCTTGCCGGGCCTTGTTCTGTGCATAGTTTCTGCATATTAAAAGCAAATTTTATGATATGTACGAGTATATCCTTAAGATCGTATTTCTTATTGAGTTTTTCTTTTTAATTCAAGATTAATTTCAAAATGACATATATGAGGAAAGTGTTTAATAATAAAAATGTTTTGGTAAACTTTTTAGTAGAAAATAAATTTCAAAATTTATCATATGATGATATGGGCGCCCACAGGTGGGGGGCGTAGGGGGCATGTGCCCCCCCCCTGGATTTGCCTAATTGTAAGATAAAGAAAATGAAAACATTTAAAATGCCTAAATTTTTGTTTCGTCTGTGAGTATTTTTGCAATGTTATTATAAACAAATACAGGAATAATAGCAGCTATACAAAATATTCTAATTTCATTGCCCCCCTTTGGAAAAATTTCTGCGGGCGCCCTTGTATAATGATAAAATAAGTAATTACCATTCGTGAATCTACTCTATTTTTTATGTGCTATTTCCTATCGTAATAAGTGTAACTAATTTGAAGTGAGGAGCCCCAGAGCCAATAGTAAACATCAATGCCTACTTGTATGCCTACCAATTGAAAATACTGGCGAGCCGCTACTGAACAAAAATCAATTCTATTCTCGCAATTTAACTTAAAAATCAACCCTGTACAGAAATCAACGAAAGCTTAAACTTTTGTTTTTTTTTTTCAACTAAACGATTCAAATTTGCAGTCGTTTCCAATATAAAGAGCTGCTTCGTATACGGTATATCTCTCTAAATGATAAAAGGTTCTTTATAAGTCCTTTGAGAATACTACTCCAAAACAGCGGTAAGGTATTATTCATTATTTACAGAAGTATTATGGAGCTGTCTATGCTTATAAACAAATAGTTTGAGACCCACATGGTAAATTGCATAATTTAAGTCATATCTTGCACAAAACGATAGTTTGATGTTTAAAAGACCATAAAAATAACAGTATAAAAGCTACACTGAGAGTGTTAGAAATGAAATGCGCCTACAGGAATTCTAACCACCACTAAGAAGTACATACTTTCAATTCTCTAGGAGGGAAAATCCAGTTAACAATGCTAATGTCAACATTTACGAGTTTTGAACTCGAAAATAGGCAAAAACCACTATAAGAACCACATAATTGAGAGCGTGTTTTCAGTAGATCCAAAAATTGGTGCAAATTTATAACAGACGCAAAATTTTGAAAACTCTCTGTTAGTGATGTTCATCCACCCTACTTAGGTCCGACAAAATGGGGGTATAGCCTGTACAGATTATCGGAACCTGGAATAACCCCCGACATCAAAACATCATTTGTGGGGACCCGTGGAAGAATTGTACCGGGGCCCAGCCACGTTCTTAGTGGCCCTGACGCTACTAACATATTGTCGTGCGTTTTAGTCTGAGAGAAACTTGACGAGTTTATGTATAGAGTGTTGAGAAGGAACTTGTTCAAACTCGCTATGAATTTTTTCCTAGTGGAAACACAGGCTTAGCTTATAGTTGTCAAGCTTATAATTAGAGAAACGGAAACGATCGGCTTAACGGTTTTTTTTAACCAAGTTTCTATGGAGCCTTGACGAGTTAGTTTCTTTTAAAGCAAGCGTTCACTGTATTTCTAAGCTATTCAAATACAAGTGGATGAAATGAAGCAAAATTTCTATGTTCTTGGAATAAATTTGCAATTTTGTTCAATAATTACGAATAAATTGGTGTTTTTCGGTGATATTCCTAGGATTTTCCACATAAAAGAGAAACAAACCATTGAACTATAATAGTCAGCACTATTGGATAGCTCTGTTCACATCTTTCATTGTTATTATTTCAATTACGGATAATTTGAATACAACACAAATAATCGGATATAACAATTTGAATTTATTGGTAATCTCACGATGGAAAATGTGAACAACTATAATGTGTGTTGTAGAAAAGCTAGCCGGATCGTGACCAAACCCCACTTGGAACAAAATTAAAATTATCAAGATAAAAGACGTTTATTAATGACAGGCACGTAACTAGCCAAAAAAAATGGGGTGGGCAACTCAGGGGCCCGCATTTTTCTGGGTGGGCCGTGTAAAAAATAAGTACATTTATTTTTTATTATTGGCAAATTATTGTTTATAGAACCTAACCATTCAGTCCTTCGTTAATATTCAGAAAAAAAACTCACCTAATGTAAAATAATTCTACGATTCTTGTGTAAAACATCAAATTGATTTGTAACTATAGCTAAATCTAAATTTCTTGCAACTTCTTGAAAGAATTATTTTTGTTTATATGATACGATTCATAATCTCTGAAGTGGCTTGAGAACGTCTACATTCAGCAAAAAGGCGCGTGGCTGTTCCCTGTTTATCATTTAAATAAAGATATTTGCTAGGTTTTTGTCGAGGGGCTAGCCACTCGAAAAAATGTGTACAACAATTTCCATTTCTGGAAATATTTCTTGTATTTCCCTTCATTACTAACAATAAGTATTTCCAACT
>JAZBGY010000627.1:0-48447 GCA_037414755.1 Lydus trimaculatus | reverse complement strand
GAAATTGCTAAATTTGCTTATGCACACAATCTTGCTAACAGAATTTTAGTGGTTGGTGAAGGTTTCAAGGGGGGTTTCTACTTTGTTGGTGTTGAAAAATCGGGAATGTTCAGGAATTTTTTGCAAAGGAACTACCTGTTATTAAAGATACATAGACAAAACTAAATATATCCTTAATGAACTAATTTGGTGCTGCAGAAGGCTCGAGGAGGTCGACTGGACGCACGATACAGCCTGATCCGATTAGTAGACGATGGAGCTTCTAAAACCTCTAGAAATTATTATGCAAACCAGGAAATTCGTCCAGAATAATAAAAAAACTTTCAATATATTAGCAGAAAAACTGTACTGTTTATGGGTAGAATTATGTTCTTTCATTTTGGCTGACCGTAACTTACTCAGAAAAATTTGTATATTTTTTATTCTAAACTATTTCATGCGTAAACATTTACCGATTATAAAACTATCCGATTTTTTTTTATTTTGGAGAATATTCCTAGATTCTGGCACTTTCACCATCTACTCATGGCACTAAGGCTACATGGTTCGTCCAGACAGCCTCCTCGGCCTTGTTACAGTACCAAATAATATGGTGACTTTTCCTTTTAGTTCATTAAGGATATATTTATGTGTATACTGAGTTTTATCTATTTATCTTTAATAGTTCGTTTACAAAAAATTCGTAAACATTGCCTATTTTAAATGCATTTCCAATCAGCAAAAAAATAATGACCTAAATAAACTATTTTCTTTTTTGCCCGCTAGATGGCGTATTCGAGCGCTAGAGTTCCCAATTGGTTTCTAATTTTTTCAAGGGTTACATCACTTTTAATAAGAAATTCTTTTATTGAGACTCGTAGGAAATGAACAGTAAAAATGTATGTACTGACATGTGTGGCCGCTGCTATAGATTCACTCTTTCGCTCCCCACAACGCTTAAATTCCTCATAAGGTGTTTGTGGCGTATCATTGAATTGCCGTTGAGATGCTCTTCCCAGCCGTATACGATTTATGTATTTTGACTTGGCTTTTGTACGGGTATTAGCCTACATTTTGTTGAAATTTTAAGTAAACGGTTATTCTATCTAAAAGTTTCCAGATACGGTAAAACGATCATAAAATGACAGCGCGTTCCATTCAGTCCCGCGCGTTGTACCACAATCCCTACTAACAAGGGAGGTACCCGAACTCGAACACGAATAATCAAACGAAATTTTGTGAATAAGTCAATTTGAGGGTGCTAATTAATGTAATGATAGCCATTCGTCCGTAAAATTACATTTCTGTCCAATATTTAAGATTGAAAATGTCGTATTTTTTTAAAATTCGCGCGCAAATTCTCTAACAAGGTAAGTATAGCTGAAGCCGGCTTAGAAGATCTTTTTGGCGCATGTTACGAAGTAGGTTCGACAGATCTCGCTTACTATCGGAAAAACTTTACAGTGGCGGCACGCAGAGCATTTACTTGTCGCAATTTTGTATATGTATATAACATATTAGCACGAATATCACACAATAAATTTATAAATAATTGAATTTTATTCCATTGTAGATATAGATAATCTAATTAGATTAATTATTCATACACAGTTTTTTTGTAACATGTAATATAGAACCTTTCTTAATACAGAACGCCACTGCAATCTCAAAATTGTTGTCTGGCGTTTACTTTCACGTGCTTTTTTCTACCCCCACTTACCAAGAGTCCACTGCGCATCTATCCAGAAAGATCTTCTTAGATGACTTTAGGTATAGAAGCCATATAACCAGTAAGCTCATCACAGCCTACTATACCGTGAGATTTTCATGACTAGGCTCATAGGGAACACAAGCATTAACTAGTGCTATGGCGTTCGAATAAGTTGAAGTGAGATCGGAGAAACACCCTTTGACCACGTGTTTTCTTTCCATATCACCAACTTATTCCAAAGTCGTAAGACTGTTTGATGCTAATTTTTCTATATGAGCCTACTCTTGAAAATCTTATGGTATATTTTATTATGCGGTATTATTAGAAGTGTTTTTTTTTTATTTATTTAAGTGTAATAAATTCTTTGATTTTTCAATATATTTTCCCGTGCAAGAACAAATTCAAAAATACTATCCACATCAAAATGTACCTAGATATAGGTATAGGTACGGTAGAAGTACCTGAATGGTTTAGGTATTACAAAAATTCGTCGTATAAGAGATTATCTTATTATCGTAACTGGTCATTGATTTAGGGAGTAGACGTTAGGGCAAATCGTGATGTATGATCTGGTCCTAGTGCTGTTTCTTGTTGGTACAATACTATCCCATTGGTACTCATGTACAGAAAACTTTTTGTTCCTTAGCTAGGCTTGAACACCATTTTATTCTACCTTCCAATGGAGAATGCGTTTAGAAAAATTTCAGAAATCATATTATTCAAAAGCAATAAATTTTGAAAATTGATACAGTGATGTGACCGTTTAAACTTTTGATACACTTTTAATTACTGAAATACACTCTTCACAATTTTACCACCTTTTCGTTCATATTTTCATCCTACGGTTTTAATGAATAAATTTTCAAAATTCTGGGAATTGCAAATCAATAATTAGTAATAGTAATGAGTATCATTTAACAGATTTAACTGGTAGCCGAGTTCAGATGTGTACTTAAGATATTCATATTGCGATTAAGAAAAACATCTAAAATCGTTCAGTAACTATAGTACGGACGTTTTACCGAGGCGAGAGCTTTGGATGCCCACTAAACTTTTTACCGTTATAGGACCATCCCCTAAAATATTAGAAAACCTTGCAAAGGCGTAGAAGTAAGTGATTTCTTAAATAGTGTTATGCAGAGACTGTTTGCAATGCGTTTAACTATTTTCTTGAAGTTGTTACTCTTCTAAAAACACCTTTTTAAACTGGAACTTATTTTCAGAATGTTTAATTTAAGTTTTATCAGTTATGTCTTATGATTTGTTGTATCAACAACTGGCCTTACGAACGTCTATGATTTTTACTTATGCTTGAATGTTTGTTATTTGTTAAATACAGGTAAAAAGACCCACCCACCCTCTACTGGTACAAACCCATCTGCGTAAACTCTCGCCTCGATAAAACGTCCGACCTATACAAATAGCTTTTTGCAACTAAACAGAATCTGTAAGTTCCGCTTATTGTTGAGTGGATCGATTTGAAGCTGACCGAACATATATCCAGAGAACGAGTCGCATAATGGACTGCTTGTAAACGATGAAACTATCACTGCAGTGCAAAAATTACTTATAAAGGGTATTTGCATTGGTACACGAAAGTTACATGAGATTCTGTAGCATCTTTTATGAGTGAACAAGGTTTCAGTTCGTTAAGTGACGCCACTATTGAGACTGAAACAGAAACCTAACACAATCAAGCCTTATTGTTAGAACTGTTATTTTATTATTCGTTGATAAGCTGATAATTTCCGTTTTCTGGGACTGCAGCGGGATAGTCTTGATAAACAATTTTCATTTGTAATAATACAAATTCTGAAGAGTGTGTTTCAGAAATAACCGTTTATTACCATTTATTTTCTAACAAATATCTATTGTTTCAATGATTTTATTTTAGGGTAAACTTCCATACACTTATTTTGATACAACACCTGCAAATTTACAGAATATGTTAGAAACAAATCTAAAACAATTATTAGAATTAGTGAAAATCAAACAATTACCTATAGAGAACAACGCTTATTATTATGTGCCTTACAAAAATCTTAAATTAAGTGATTTAATGAAAAAAGTCAATGATTTTCAGTATACACTTGATAAAGGTCAAGATGAACTCATGGTAAGTTAGTAATTCAACTCAATCATATACAGGCTGTTTTTTTTTTATCGTGATTTAACATTGCTATCTTCGAAACCGTAAACGATAGAAGGACGGTTAAATGGAACAAAAGTTGAGTATTTGAGAAACTATGAAAATACTCAAGACAAATCCATAATATCTCTTACCGTTCACGAATTATACAGGAAAAAACCAAAAATGTCTATTTTCCATTTTCTCTTGTAGCACCTTTATTTACAGAAATTACAAAAAATATTAGGGGAACTTCTTAATTTCGATCATGCAAGCTTCACTTCTGTGGTAGCGAAATTTTGACAAAACGTCTCCATAAACTTAATTTTTTTAAATACGGACCTGCATTTTTTATTTTGTATTTTGAAAGGATTTGAGATTCTCTTTCGAATTATGTAAACTAATTTAGAGTTTAAACTGATTTCTATACCGAAACAGTCAACTTAATTTGTTTCGAATCCGGACCTGTGTTTAGGATATGAATTTGTTGATTTGTTCTAAGTAAATTATAAATGGTAGATTTACTTGCTTTAAAGGAGCGTCTCCACACGGACACATTTAGCCGACAACAAGCTGCCTGTATCAAATTTCTCATGTAAGTAGCGGCGCAGGTCAGCAGTTTGGAGTGCTATCCACGTGCCCAAGCAACACAGCCAACGCTTGCAGTTTGTTTCATGCGAGAGCCGTAAATGAATAAACATCAAAGGAATGTTGCAAGCAATGTGCGTCCCATGTAGACGTGTTTTTTGGTTAGTTATAAATTATAACTTATAATTCTCGGTGCTTTGATTACAATTGTCACAAGTGTAATCAGGTGATTTATGCTGCCAACTACGGGAAACAAAAGACACATGAGACGCATAATTAAACCGGTAATTTGCGGTGGCCTGTAGCTCAGTACCCGCAAACAATGTTGTAAGCGTTATTGGGAACGCTTGCAGCATGTTGCCGGTTAAATGTGTCCGCGTGGAGACACGCCTTAAGATGGCTATGAACAAATTGATAACCTAAACACAGGTCCGTATTCGAAACAAATTAAGTTGACTGTTTCCGTATAAAAATTAGTTTAAGCTCTAAATTAGTTTACATAATTAGAAAAAGAATCTCAAATCCTTTCAAAATACAAAATAAAAAATGCAGGTCCGTATTTAAAAAAATGAAGTTAATGGTGGCCCTGAAGAGATGGAACGTTTTGTCAAAATTTCGCTACCACAGAATTGATCCCTGCATCATCTAAATAAAGAAGTTCCTTTATTATTTTTGGATATTTCTGTAAATAAAGGTGCTACGAAAGAAAATGGAAAATAGACATTTTTGGTTTTCCACCTGTATAATTTGTGAACGGTAAGAGATATTATGGATTTGTCTTGAGGATTTCAATAGTTCCACAAATACCCAACTTTTGTTCCATTTAACCGTCTTTCTATCATTTACGGTTCCCAAGATAGCAATGTTAAATCACGATAAAAAAAACATCCTGTATACAGTTCTCGCCGTTTATAATGGTCTTAATTGATAAATTGTTATCTATTTCAGTTAGAAGAATACGAAAATTTAGCTAATATTTTAATTGAATCATTCAATTATTATCATAATTATTATCAAAAAGAAACATTATTTGTAATTTTTAGTGGATTTATTTTATGGATGATTTATTTAATGATTTTTGTTTTATATGGATATAAGGAATTTAACGAAACTCCATCTAGATCTAAGTATTGGTTACATTTGATTATAGTTTGCATAAATTTAGCTCTTATTTATTGTAAAACTTATTTACATTTCTTCTCTATTATTTGTTTTTGAATTATTCACTTTTACAGCTAAATTATCATCTTGGACGTATTATATTTATATTAATTTTCCATTAATAATGTTGCATATAATCTATGATGATTTAATTATTTTGAAAAATAAGGTATTCGATATTGTTTGTTCTCCAGACAGTTGGTTTGTTTTACAAACACTAATTATGGTTGTACTTGGACTAGAATTATTGGTACTTATTTCAGCATTATATACTTTTTAATAAAATATAAATTAATCCATGTTTTGTAGTTTTTAGGATTTTTTAAAAAGATTTCAATAAGTATTGCTATTTATTTCGTTATGTTATGGGGAAAAACTATACGTAATAAATATCATTTGATTTATTGGATTACTTTTGGTATGTTATTATCAATTTTTCCAGCATTGCCAGACATGATGACTAAATTTTATCCACCTGTATTGTAAGATTTTCACATTTTTATCATATATACAGATTGTTTCATTTAACGCAACAGTTTCTTGATATTTGTGGACGAAAAATAGAAAAGCTAATAAGAATTGGGGATACAATAATAGCACAACTGCCTCCGAGAGGCGAAAAAGTCTTTTAAAGCCGGGATTTTACGGCGTGTGATTTGGCGAGTCACGAGCCAGACTCGGCAAATCACGCGCCGTGGGAACGAGCGAGCCAGTCATTTCAGGCTCGGTTCGTAATGGCTTGTGCTTTCCCATCAGTTGTCAGTAAATTTAGCACGAATCAAAGAGAAGGCGTGCCTCCTCAGGCTCGACGCGTCATATATCGGACTTGATCCATAGGAAAATGTGGGTTCGCTACAATTCAGTAGTCGTTGATAAATATGGTAATTTTTTTTATCAACTGAACTAAACTGAACTACGGCACTGATAAGCCTCGGACAAGACTTGCCAAGCCAACAGTACTCACAAACCGCAAACTCACGCGTCGTGGGGATATTATAGCTACTAAGAATTGATGCTACAATAACAGCACAAGCGCCTTCGAGAGGCGAAAAAGTCTTGTAAAGCTGGGATTCCACGGCACGTGATTTGGCGAGCCACGAGTCAGACTTAGCAAACCACAAGCCAGACTTCACACACCACGCGTCGTGGGAATAGGCGAGCCAGTCATTTCAGGCTCGACTGGTGATGGCTGGTCCTTTCCCATCAGTTGTCGGTAAATTTGGCACGAATCAAAGAGAAGACCTCCTCAAGCTCGGCACGTCATATGTCACACCTGATCCATAGGAAAATAAAAAATTAGTCGTTGATAAATGTAATTTTTTTCATAATAAATAATTATTCATTATGTTTTATCAACTGAACTAAAACAATTTTTCGACACATTGTAAACCGAGTTTTGGGTAATCTCAGGTACACAAAAGGCATTGACTTACATAGAAGGCACACTGTTAACAACCACAATAATCGAAGAAGGATTAAATGCTCTCTAAGAACTATTACAGGCTCTTCATTGAGATTATCCAAATTTTGCTTTTCAGAACTCACATAGAACATTTAAATTATGAAATTGGACAAAAGGGTTTGAGACGTAGTTTATCGTACTAATCGGTTATTTTCTGGAATACGTAAAACAGGCAGAATAGGGTTAGAACGTGAAGAAGAACAAGCTTTTGAGGAATTAAAAAACAGGCTTACAACCAGTCCTGTACTCACATTTTACTCTACGACATCCAAGTAGAAATGTGGCTACATATGGACGCGTCTAAATAAGTGATATGTCAGTAGCATTATTTTACAAAAACAACCAGACGGATGACTGCAACCGATAAACTGACAATAAAAGAGGAGCAATCATTCAAACGAGTTAGAAATACTGGCAGTCGTTAATGGTCTTTAATAATTCAGGATCTATCTGTTGAGGCGAAGTTCAAAATTAACTACGTTATTCAAGCATGATCTCATTCCTCGAATCAATGGATGCTGATTGCTAAGTCAAGAATTTGATTTTTGAATCGATTAACCGGAGACCAAAATGTTGCATAAACATGCTCAGATCAATCAAAGTGCTATTTTGCTTTCGTTGTTCACTATAAGCCGTTTTACCACATTTTTCAAAGGCTACTATCTACAAGGGAACTTTTGCTTGCTATCAAGACATTCTTACAAATTGTGCACTCTATTCTTGTTATATTTTTCTATTTATAAAATAACGGAAATGCAGCCTTAACTGGAACAGTCTGTATATACATATCTATGTTTAAACTTAATTAGGAATGTTTTCCAATAGCTTATTTGGTATTGTATTCTTCTGTGTTGTTGTTGAAATTATGCGACATTTATATAAAACAGAATTTCGTCTTCCTAAACGTACAGAACGTATTTTTCGTTATCAACTTAATCTATTTTATGGTACAATCGTATATACTATGTTGGTAAATTTTGAATTTATTAGTAGTAATTCAATGTTAAAGAATATTTCTTGGATATTTTTCAGTAAGTATTGTTATAGTCATTTTTACTGCAATCAGATTTGCATGATTTATTTCAGTTTTACCAATAATATTAATTATGTTCAGTCAAAAGAATATCTTAGAACGTATTTATTGTATTTTCTTTGGATTTGCACCATTCTATCTAATGGTGACAATGAATCATGAATTAATATTTTTAACGTTGTATTTTTTATTATTACGAACATGGCTTGAAATTGAATGCCAAGATGTACCAGGAACACTAATAATATACAACTTTGATTCTGTAGTTAGAAAACCTAATCAACTTATCTATAAAGATATCCGTTTAGGGTATTATTACGTATCCTTTTAGTAATTTCTTAGTTTAACAGTTTTTTCAAGTATATGTTTAGATCCAGTGCTGCAACCATGGACTTATAATACATGGACTCCGAATCCCTATACTAAACAACGGTGAAATTTCGTACACGCCAAGTTTTAAAGACAGACAATAGCCGGGAGAGGTTGTCTCTTTCTAACACATATTATATAGTAGTATAATCTACCGAATTTTACCGATTGGTTGTCTATGGCAACACTAATTCACGATCAGTTAGAAAGAATAAGACTATCCCGGCACAAGCCATCTGTCTCTAAAAGTGGTAGGGTTCACTCCCCCCTGCCGCTATTCGGAGTCCATGTATTATAAGTCCATGGTTGCAACAGGTACTCTTTGAGAGGTACCTAGGTATAGGTAGAAAATTCAACTAGTTATAGGTACATACAGGTATAGTATAAAAGTACCAGAAAGATTTAAATATTTCAAAAGTACTTTGTGTGCAAAAAGTAAATTCTGATTTCGTTTTTTCTATGAATCAAAGTAAAAAGACATGATGCATAAATATGTACCTTGTACCTAAATACTTAGATCTAAAAAGGTACCCCAATTAAATTCGAGGTACTCTACTTAGGTACTGCTAAAGTACCTACATACATTGGCATAGTACAACACGGTTTATATTAACTTAACTTATTATTAGATGGTGCTGATCTTCGTTGGTTTTTTCGGTACTGGTAATATAGCTAGTTTGAATTCGTTTGATCCGATGTGGGTACGTTGTTTTCTAACAGTATTTAGTCCATTCAAAATGACTGGCTTAATATTATTGAAAACTATGGTACCTTTTATACTTATAACATGTGTATTTCGTGCTATACATAAATTGGATGGTGGTAATATGATAAGACGTTTTTGTATAATTTTATTATATTCAGACTTTTTGTTGTTACATTTCTTGTTTATGATAAGAAATGAAGGTTCTTGGTTAGAAATCGGTATGAGTCTTTCACATTTCATAATTATGGAATTATTTATTGTTATAATCTTATTCATGTATATAATAGCCAAAATTCTTACATCAGTAGTTGAGCCAATCACAGTATTGTAATCATTTGATTTCTATTGTTATCAATATCTATAAGGCTGTGCTTTTTAACACCAAATTTTCTTATCAATAAAGTTAAGATGTACTTTTCATTATCTAGTAGTTTGATTTTTTAGCATAACCTACAGGTGTAAATATAATTTATAGGTAATGCGTCTGAAAATTATCAAAAGTATCCAAAATTTTAGATTGAAAATTTCGACTTTTTTACGATTTGAGTACCTTGAGCGCCCAGAGTACTCAATTCATTATGTTCGGAAAGTCAAATGTTTGAGCAACCTTATATTCTGCTGGTTGTCATACTGTACTGGGTGTCTTATTTTCGATTGTATTTAAGGTAGACTCCTATAAGCAGTGATCGGAGAAAATAACTGATAGCACATTCTGGAGCTACTTTTTTATGACTAATCAAATGGTGGTATCAGATGTCCTTTTGTTTTTGAGTTATTAATGTTTTTTGACTTTTCCACTATTTTGATGATGCTCTGTATCTTGCATACTTTTGAAAAAATTGGAAAAATTCTCATTGCTTCTGATACAATGTTTAACGCAGATTTTATCTGTCTTATCTATTTCAGAGTAAGTTTTACCGTTTTTCAGATACAACACAAACTTGTATTTTTTTAAATGGGAACGATTGGTAATTTTTAGCTTATTTAATTGATTCTTTTTTGTGATTCCAAATATATATAGTTTGCTATAGTTATTCTCAATGATATGAGTATTTTTTTTTTAAAAATCCGATATCACAGGTAAAAAATAAAAAACTATACTCAAAATAAACGTAGAGTACTATGGAACAAGTGTTTCTACGATTTGTCAAATGATTATTAAGTTTGATTTGTTTCAATAATTATTGCATTTTGACACAAAATTTATGAAACATATTTTTTATAAAGGATTTCTAGATAGTTCGCCTGCGGATCCAGTGATAAAAAGAACCGTAATCAAAAAAAATAAGCAAAATCAATGATTACTTGACAACTTGAAATAGCAATTGTTTCATAACACCGTTCATTTCAAATAAAGCTGTATCATTTTTACCTGTAGGATTTCCTTTTCTATAGTGACTTTTGCTGTTGAAAATAACTATAGCAAACCATATATTTTCGGAATCAGAATAAAATAGGAAATCTAATGAACTATAAATTAACTATAGTTCCCATTTAAAAAAATACAAGTTTGTGTTATATCTCAAAAGTGAACAACGCAGGTAAAATCTGCATTAAAAACTGTATTAGAAGTAATTAAAATTGTTCCTATTTTTTGAAAGCATACGAGATATTTTCAAAATAGTGGAAAAGTCAAAAAAGTTGAATAACTCGAAAACAAAAGAACATTGCGAAAATCAGACGACACAATTCTAATTACTCATGAAAAAGTAGCTCGAGAATGTGCCATCAGTTATTTTGTCCGATAACTACTTATAGGAGTTTACCTGAAATACCATCGAAAATAAGACACCTTGTACATGAGATCAGAATTTTGTTCTGTGAAATTTGAAAGCTTCAAAATTAAACTTACAATTAGAAAAACTGCACAAGTCGTTTCTTAATTCTAGAACGGCTAATCTACTCTGACAGCAGAGCAATAAAGAAACATACTTGTTTAGAAACTTGACATTTAGGCGGAAATGTATATTGATGGCATTCCTTGATTTTTCCGTAAGATTAACTAAGGAATCCATCCAAAGTTTGCAATTTTTCAACTTTGTTTCGGTTGTTATGATGCTATTAGCCCTACTATGATAAATATTTAAGATGAAGCATGTGTCTGTATCAGTACAATTGAAAGTCATATGTTGCATCTCGTAATTGATGAATACAGCCGGTGGAATTATTGTTGAAACCTCCTTCGCTTTTCACAGATGAAAAAAAAAAGTAATTTCAATTGATCCTTATTGTTACATTAATAGGTGAGATATCTACAACTATGTAACTAACTTTATCAAACTCCAAAAAAGAAAGGGTTTTTAGGATTTTCATTTTCAGTAAAAAAGCTTCTCTAGCATTATCATTTACGTATTCATTAATTGTACGCAGATTATTCAACGACTGAAAGTTGTAGAAATTGTTCGGATAGTAAACCATACTACGCTTCTGAATAAACTTTACGGGATGGAAGCCTCCAATTTTCGTGATTATTTATATATAAATAGGGTATTTTATCTTGAGGGACGCCTTTGTTTGCTGCTGGTAGTCATACTCAAATTTAAGGGAGAAAATGAAGGGTGCATTTTACCTTACAAAAAGGTCGTAAAATACTTACATTTTTTTGGAATAAGTCTTGGTTGCCTTTGGAAACGGACGTAAAGTAGTTTTACGGCCGCTAGCTACTATGAAATGAATAAAAGAACAACATGTCAAATGATTCAACATTTTCCGGAAGTTTTAAATTAGGGTTTTTCCGAATTACGCTTCCATAAAAAAAGTAGGTATATACTTCGGCTGTGAAATGCGTCCAGCCATGTAGGTATAGAAAGATCATATAGGAAGCAAGAGGCCACAAGATTTCGTTTGCTTAAGGGCCCTGACAAGGTTTAATCCGGCAATGTACAGAACACAGTAATGCGGTCTAAAAATGATGCAGTGGATGACTCGGTCCTTTCGGCACTACCTAGCTACACCACTGTCATTTATTCATGAGCAACCAGAAGTATTGTAAACGCGTGACGCTACCCTTTACTCATTCCTAGTATAGTCGCATCGGTGACTTAAGAGACTGGCTTTAGTAATAAAATTATGACACAATAGATACGTTATGAAAGAAATTGATAGATTGCCAGTAGTAAATTTCAAATGGGCAAACATAAACAGATGTTTTTGTAAAAATATGTAAACGGATCGAACTCTCGCAAAGCAGGTAGTTTTTCCACAGAAATTAGAAATTAGAAATTTTTGAAATTTATTACTGGCAATATTTCAGCACCCCTATAAAGTTCTTTCATACCGATCTATTGTGTCCTAATTTTATTGCTAAAGTCAGTCTCTTAAGTCACCGATGCGACTATACCACCAATATTCTTACATTTCTAGCTGAGTCAAAACTGTAACAACTATATGAACAGAGTTCTGTACACAAATTCATTGACTCTTCAATAATTATGGATTATTGTTGATTTTGCCCTATTATAAAGTCAACAATAGCAATAACAAAAAAAATACTGTAATAAGCCAAACAACTTTATATATTTTCATGATTTATATGTTTGATAAGATATGTGAACTCTATATGTTACATATAAAAGAACATAAAATTACTAATAAAAACATAATTTGATTATTAATAGTAGCTTAAACTATGGAATTAGACTAAATACAAATTATTAACAAATCAATTGTGCAAATGATCAGGTTCGTGCGGGATTTTAGACTAAGGACTATGTAAACATTCAATTTTATTCTATCATATGTAGTTCTAAATCAACAGAATTGTCCATAAAGTTTTCTTTGATGATAAATAACATAAACATGTATGTGGCTCCACTAAATCTCATCTTGTGTTTTTATTTTACTACATTTTATATAAACTTGTGAACGATTCGAGAATGAGTGAAGCCTATGGGAACACAATGAGATACAATCAATTAATTAAAAAAAAAATAAAAAACTGGCATTGTTATTATTGTGAATACATATGAAGATGAAATTCATGAGCTGGTCTACTTTATTTAGTTCAGTATAATCTATCAAGCATGTGATTACATTTAAATATTTCATCGTTTTTATGGTATTCACGATATATAATAAAAATTTAGTTTACAATTTATTCTCTTATTTATTTTGTTAAATAATCTAACAATAATTAAATTTTATTTTTCAAATTTAAATTAGATCTAAATATTATCTTTTGGCTTTTTATTGGTCATTAAATAGAACTTTTGTACATTTCATTTTTATCAATTCTATATAAATTTCAACTACTTGTGAGCAATTTATTTATTAAATAACCCTTTTTTATTTATTTATAAATACATTTTAATTAACAATAATGGATCACAAAAACGATTTCTGATAAATTTCATCTCTTTTCCAATATAAGCTACACGGTTTCAAATATTTATCAAATGAAACGTTAACCGGGCATTACGTTAGTTAGGGTTTTTTTTAGTAATTTTTCAAATAATACTAAGGCACTAACCTTATTCCTAACTCCTAGCAATTACGAAATTATTTTTATGTTCCATTGTAGACTGTAGAATTTTCGAATTCAATTATTCTTTTATTTTTTTTTATTATTTTGTATTTAATATGTATATGTATTTAATAAAATTTTCGCCATTTACATACACGTGTTAAATTATTATAAATTTTGGCACTGTCTCTTTTAGACAGAACAATGTTGTTTATAATTTTTCTGGTAATAAATTTATTTAAGAATGGTCCAATTATTATTATTATTGTAAATATTGGAAACTAACAATATAACAACGTTAAGCGTCAGTAGAATTGGATTTAATAAGCGAGATCTGGTAAGCTTTAGCCCAAATTCTTTGAACAAAAGACTCATTTTCATTACAAAATAAACAATCTTAGGTCGGTTCAAAAAAAACGTTCACTTTTAACTGAAGCTTAGGATAAGCAATCAATCAATGTTTAGCAATCAATCAATGTTTAAGTTCAAATTGGAACAAAATATTACGCCTTTTGCAAATGCATCTATAAAAGAAACAGCAGTTTCTCTCAATTTTGCAAACTATAATTCGATTACTGATACGCTTTTTTTTAGCTTAATTTTTAAAGAATTATGTAAAACTGTGACAACAAAAAGCGTAAATAACAACTAGACTACGAAACTTCCAATTAAAGTATTAAAATCAGTGGCGTAACCTGGTGAGGACAAGTGCCTATTCCGTCTATCTTATGTTGCACCCTCTATGCTCTATCAATTTAGTAAACATGTGACTAATTGCCACCGAAAGTTCGTCTACAAAGTTTCGCCCCGTCCGCCCTCAGATGCTGGCTACGCCACTGAGTAAAGTTAAGGAATTATAGCGTAATGATCTGACAATTTTCGGGATATGAGAGAATATGTATGTGATTGCACCGTAAAAAAGTAACTGATGGTTGTTTTGTTTCAATATTTACAAGATTTAATATAAAGATTATCATTTAACAAGTAATTTATTTAAAATTAAGTGCTATTGTGTTTGTATGAATTCAATTCCTTTCAATGATGTGTATGTACAGGACTAAAAAATTTTTGAAAACATTCTATTTAACGTTATTGTCTTCTTTGAATAACGTAACGCTTGAAATAAAAATAAACAAATTTTTTAACATCTCTTCAACCGTAATGAAGCTGAATAATATACAGGTTGCGTTAGCCAAGTGAGTACATAGGAAAAAGCGTGGTCACCGCCCATAATCATATTTTCTACAGAAGTTAGAACGAGATAAAAAAAACTCTGAACAACCAGATGTGTAAGAATGGGGGATGTAGACACCATCCCCATGTCCTAGAAAAAGATTCAACCTGGTAGATGATAAATATTTGCTGTCTTTGTCAGGAGCATGAGGAATATTTTGAATCCTCAGTGGCACATGAATATGCCAAATGTATCGGATGAAGATCGAAATAAATTCTTGAAAAACTTTTTATTTCTTAATTTAATTATCAATCAAATCATTACTCAGCTAATGATAACAATTGAAAATCATAACAAATTGATAAACAAAAGAAGAAAGCATTCGTCGTATCGGATGGGATGCGAACCCCCATTCAGTTTCCATAATCTCTCTTTCACAGAATTTATTTCGATCTTCGTCTGATACATTTGGCTTGGTCATGTGCCACTGAAATTTCACAATGTTTCCCATGCTCCTGACAAAGACAGCAAGCAAATATTTATCAACTCTAGGTTGAATTTTTATCTAGGAAATGGGGATGGTGCTTTGGAATTCAACTACTGATGGGAGGGGGCTACAGCCCCCATTCTTACACATCTGGATGCCTGATTTTTCTATATCTCATTCTAATTTTTGGTAAAGATGAGGGCGGTGATCATGGTTTTTCCTATGTACTCACTTGGCTGACGCAACCTGTATAAATAAATGATAGTGAATGTACGTGACAGTACTTCGGCTCGTCGAGTGGCTGAAGTATTTATTATTAATTAATCTTATTCACTATATATGGTGAAATGAATACTTTTTAAAACAGAAAATGCAAATCTTTTCTGTCATATAGTTATAGGTAAGAATAGTGTAACAGTGTTAACTTCTTTAAATGATTGTAAATTGGCAGCACCGTGTTATTATCTCGTTAACCGAAGGATTTGCACTGTTTATTTAACTAAGAATTCCAATATTTGTCCAGCGTTTCATGTCTTTAGCTATACAAAGTCGTAATTTACTGGGGAAGGTCCTAGAAGTATAACTTGAAGATTAACATTAATTTACGTGTGTATTAATAGAGATACTCTTTGTTAATTGTCTTATAATCCTTCGAATATAGGCTTTTAACCCTTTCGAAACGTGGAGTATTGTTGAGTGATTTATAATCTTGGTATAAGTTTGAATTGAAATTTTCGAAAAATAAAGTTAGTCCTGTACATAAACAAGTGGATATAAATGCATGCATCGACTTAAAAAATAACAACGAATAAAGTAGTTTTCTGTCACAATTACGTACAGTTAATGCATTTTAATACTTTTATAAATATAACTAAAAATTACCATCAAAATCTATTTTGTATTCATAAAGTGCTTGAAATATGCGGTTTTGCTGTTGTTGAAGCGATCTCTGATAGTCGAACATCAATCGGAATTCTATCATCATATAATGTAGGTGCTTGAAGTATTATTCCAGCTGTTCCTACTAATACAGCTAATGTGAAAATCCATAAAAACAATCTATCGAGAACCATTGCAACATATTTCCAATCTTCTTTCACCTACAAAACGAACAAAATTGTAAAAAATTCTGTTATAATTGACAATGAAATTATAATTAAATTAATAAGTCTGAAATTGAGAGAAAACTAATCAGTCTGGTGGTGCTGCAGATGGAAATTTCAAATTTATGATAATAAAGTTAGTTGTAAATGAATATTAATTTACATAAAGTTTCAGTATAAACTATGTAATAATAGCAATGCAAAACTAATTCTGAAATACAAATATAAACGATTATCGATAATATTAAGATGTATTCCATAACAAGAATTGTGAGTATAGATGTCTTATTTAAGTATTGCAATTTTCCTAAGACGAAGTTTCCGAAACTGGTAGGCTTTTGGGCTAATTTGTACTAAAAAACACGTACAGCAAATTTTCTGGTAAAGTACTCCACAGGAATACAAAGATCAGCGACTAACTTCATAAGCAGGCTTTACATCCATTGAAGGGCGGCTTTTAAAAGAATAAGAAAGACCAATAAGCAAAAAAACTAAAACTAGTGAGTTTAAACAAACGAAGTCTCTAAAATCAAAAAATGGGTATATTTATACTTTTCGATTTAACGTTCGACAATCGCATGCGACTTAAGCCACGTCCACATCTAACGAACGAATGCAAACGAACGTGGAAAACAGCAATCCACTGGTTGTCGATACTTCAAAGAAAAAATTCATTCGTATTCGTTCGCGTGTGCATAGTGTGGACGGAAAATAGGAACTAGAGGTCTTACTGGAACAAAAATACACAGGTTGAGAACTAGGTCACTGTGGAGACACGCCCACATCATCAACTCGTCCGCCGTGAATAGTCAGATATAACGACGTATGAACTCTATTGGTTAATGTGAAACTCATCCGAATAACCGAACATCGGCAAAAGTCGGGCATGTTACCAGCCTGTGTATTTTTAATCCAGAAAGACTTCTAGACGCTAGTGGAACACAAGCGAATGCAAGGACATTTTACTACTTCTATTTGGGCATGACATTCGCATTCGTGGATTTGTTCGCATTCGTTCTCGTTCATTCGTTAGATCTGGACACGGCTTTACGTGCGTGTCGCATGCGACAAACGATGCCGAACTGGATCGACCTATCAGACAGAAGTGAATTGGCAGTTAACAGTTGGATTTGATTTTTGTTATGATAAAGACACGACTCTTGATGTCGATTACTATATCCAAAAGCTTGTCGAAACTTTGTTTTAAAATTCCGGTGGAATTTTAAAACAGAAAGTCACTGTCATCATCTGTTTCGTCAATTGTATTGTAGTTTCGTGTTGCAAAATAGCACCGTATCCAAATTCTTCGGTGTATAAATATGTTTGCAAGTAAAACAGCATCGGATAGATTCATCTCAAAATTGAACAAAGTGTCAGTAGCAGGTCAGTTGCATGAGGTTTATGCACCAAAATTGAAAATGCAAGAAGAAAGCGCAAATCCAAGTATGGAAATTCCGAATGATTGCCTATTATTGTCGTTCAACAGTCTTAACTTTACAATTAATTAAGAAGTTTATTTTAGAGTTCTTTCGAACTACGATAAAAATATTCTTTATCTATACAAGTAGCCAAACAATAAATTATTTCTTATATCAATGTTTATTATTCCTGAAGAAATTAATTGCATCTTTTCCATTTCATCTCATTTAACAAATAACGACAGCTAAATTACTCTTATTATTTTTCGTTCCAAATTGTTCTCTTCAACCGTTGAAAACGCTCATTTTTTATTGAGCCGATTAATTGTTTGTTTATTACTCTACCGTTAATAATATGTTAAATTTGGTATTTTATCAAATCGGATGAACACGAATATTGCGATAGCCGATTATCAAAAATCTTCTAATACTTCATACGCTATACACATCAACGTTTGATTTACATCAAAGCTCATAAAACTTTTATATTTTCATCAGTATAAAAACAAAATTACTAATGGCATAAAACACTCTAAAGGACCTCATAAAACGTATGAGAAGCTGCATGGGGCGCTCTATAGGAGCGTACTAGCCAAAAGTGTATTCTAGAAGTAAATATTTATAATAAATATATAGAAGTGCCCTTTAAACTTGGTTTACAATTAGTTGTATCAACATTATATACACGTAGATGTTACATTAGTGAGAAATGGACCAAAATTGTATTAAACGTTTAGAACTTTGCAGGTGTACATTTATATAATAATTTATTAATACAAAGGTATTTCTAGTAAATAGGGGGTAATCTCCAAGTAATAGCACCAAAGGGAAAATACACACTCCATGAGTATTGTGGTTTAAATTATTGATATGTTGAGTATGCAAGCATAGCTCCACAGATATATTAGCAAAAGATGGGAGAATAGTAATTTAGTTGTAAAATATTTATGCTTTACAATTAACTGATAATATATTTTTCTCATAAGTTTATCAAATATAACTATTAAACGTATGTATTATAATTGGAAATGATCAAAGAATAAACTTACCCTAGTCGAGTCCTCTTCTCGTCGTGTATGATCCGCTATAAACCTAACACCATCAATAGCTTTATGTACTTCAGGACAAAGATGCCAAGCACTTGTTTCATGACAAAGGAGACTGTCAAGTGGACCTGTACCAAGTTCGTTGCCAAGTTCATCAGTTAATGGTAATCCCAGACCAGGTGGTGGTGTTGTACCATGTATACGACATGCATTTAAAGCACCAGCTTCCAGTTCTCTAAAATTATTTTATTTATGAAACACGTTATATTGTGTGCAAAGTATTATAATTTACTACTGGACGTATACTCAATTTACAGTATATTATCATTAAGTGTGATTATTTTTATTTATGTGATCATGGACTTCGATTCGAGCTTTTCTAGTTTCTCGCGAAATAAGTACTCTCGCTCCTTGATTCATACTTTTTATCTGTAGTTTTATTATTATTATTATTATTATTATTATTATTATTATTATTATTATTATTATTATTATTATTATTATTATTATTATTATTATTAGAGTTAATAATTACTCAATTTACTTTTTACATACAATCACAGATATACGCGATATCAGTTTGACACCATCGTGAGTGTGATTTTTTTATGACAATTTTACAACTGTAAGTAAGCCCTTTTCAAGATAGTTCTTTCTTGTTTATTTAAGAACCTCTGATAAACTCTCAAATCCATGCTTTCTAACTATGCTGCTCGAAATAAGCGAGAAATGCCAAAAATTATGATCAAAAAGGATAATTTTCTTATAAACTGAAAACAGTGCATTTACGCTATTAGTGAAAAAGCGCGTTGAACAACCGCGCTTCATACCACAGGACGGGCCAGGAAATACCTAATACCTGGTAGGTTCATTGAATGTTCGTTTCCCCTTCTATAATGCTTGTCACATTTCTTGACATAGGTACTCGTAGATAAAATTAATTAGCAATAAAAAAATATTTTATTTCATATCAATGTAATTGGAAGCGTAAATGGAAGCTTACAATTGATACATGAATTGATAAACAATTCTCAGGTGCCATCAGTATTATGATTCGTTTTTGATTTTTCTTTGTTTAAATCCGGTATTAAACCTTGTTTATAGAGCAAATAAAGAGAATTCTTAGAACCTATATTGCAGCACCTATGTAACATTAAATGTTGACGAAATACTCATGACTAACGTGGAAACCAAGTGTTTTTTTTTGGCAATAATAGGAAAAAACTGAATAGAACTATAAACTTGCCCATTTTGTTTTCTGTTCTTGGAAAGGTCTCGATTTGCTTTTCATCATTTTAAGTAGATCTACATCGTTAACAATTGAAATACGTCAAAAATGCAAAACACTTTCGTTTTACAAGAACACAGACTGTTCTGGCCAACATGATTCAGATTATTCATATTGATCGAAATTGACAAAAAAATACAAACTGAATTGATATCAGCAATTTCTCAGGTTTTATTAGTTTCATACATCTTGCTATATTTCATGCCCGTATCATTTTTTCTAATGATTTGTCAACTAGTGCTTTGCAGATTTTGTAATCGTTCAACAAAAATAATCAAATATTCTTCAATTACTCAATTGAAAAGAACAAATGCCGGTCGCGAAAAGGATTCAATCGCTTCATGGCTCCATTCAGATTCATATATTTTTATGTTCTGAATATAGATACCGGTTTTGTCTATCTTACGAATTCAAGGTATAGTTAAGAGTCTGGGAATCGCTGCTATAGAGTTACTAAAAGCATCAATGAAACAATTAAATAAGTTGTTAGGTTAAATGATGAAACAAAAAGCACCTAAATAATGGAATAAACAGCTGTTAAAAAGTAGATAGCAAATATTTGAAACGTTTTAGTGTTGTGTAATTGACAAATATAGAACAGAAAAGAAGCAGATCGAAACGGTATTTAGGTTAACAATATTTGAAGAAAATAACAGAGAAAGGAACAAGAAGCATATAACAGTAAAGACTTACAAAGAGAGCTACATACGGACAGGAACATTCCAATGAAAAATAAGCATTACTGTAGCACAGTTTTTGTATAACACAATTAAGCCGCGTCCACAAGACAAACAGGAACGAGCGCAAACGAACGTGGAAAACAGCTATCCGCTGGTTGTCGGTTCGCATTCGTTCGCGTTTGCTAGTGTAGACGGGAAATAGAAACTAGAAGGTAATGGAACCCAAGCGAATGCAAGGACATTTTACTACTTCTGTTTACGCATGACATTCGCATTCGTTTACATTTGTTTGCATTCTTTCGCGTTCGTTCGCATTCGTTCGTTAAATGTGGACGCGTCTTTAGAATTGGGGAAACATTTAATGATATGTCGTGAAGATTTTAAAATATAAATACGCTACGATAATCCGCTACCAAACATTTTCATCTAGCATCATCACATTCGATGTTTCGAAATTGAAGTTTTAAGTGCTCACTTTGCTGACTTCATAGAGGAAGGGAATTGAGCACGTGGTGGTATATGATATGTATTATAAAAACTGATTCTAAGAGGTGAAAGAATTAGAAAATCAAATAATATGGATCAAAATCTGAAAAAACAGGTATACATGACTTCGTCATGGATTACTATTCAAAAAACAACCTAACTTGACTAAAATATAGCAGGAGACCTGGATGTTCTTACATAGAACAGTAAATAAATTTGAAATCCTCAATCAAGTCAGTATTACGGCAACCCTCACTGTTTATATCACTTCCGCATTTTGAAAATTCAAATTAGTTTCATAACTTTTTGTTTAAAAGTTATGAAACATATAAAATATATCAGGTTGGTACTCATGAGACCTTAATTATAATATATTAAATAAACCCATACCTTTATTACAGTTAACTTAATTTGCGTAACTGTAACGTACAATAAGGCACTTAAACAGTTACCATTATTGAATTAAATATTTTCACTACATATTTATTTTAAATATAATTACCCTTATGTAAGTATATTTTACCTTGGTGTGAGTTCATCACGAGAACTTGCACTTGGAAATAGACCAGTTGGTTCATCAATAAAATCACCAGGATCACCAAATAATCCTGGATCTCTTAATTCTAAACCATTGCATGTTCTTACCATAACCCGATGGCTTGAAGTCATACTGAAATTAATCGTATTTCATCTTAAATGAAAAAAAAAAAAAATAATGATGAAAAATATCAACCCTCTACGATCTAATGGATAATGTGGACGACGCATTACTAATAATCTTGGAAGAATATGGATGAAAACACGACGAACCCATGGGGCCATTACGTGTGTTTGTGGTGAACGGAAATGAACGTTAAGCACCACAACTGTTACACATATGCTGAAATGTAATAGTTTTGTATTTGTTGATTAATTAATATATTACAACTCCCACATATCCGCTGTTTGTATGAGATTTACCGTATAGGAAATAAATACATTAACATGGTTATCATGTGTTTAATACGTACCTATATATAGGTTGAGATATTTCATCTTGGAACATAGAAGAAACTACAACTAATAAGAGAACAGTCTTGAGAGTGGATACTCTATCATCCATCTCTCTTCAACCTAGAGGAAGGCTATAAAACTGTCTCGATTTTTGTAGTTTCTGCTATGTTCCTAGATGAAATGTCTCTACCTGTATAGGTATTTAACATTCGAGAAAATATGTGGGTTTTATAACAAATTTTATTATTTCTTTACCTAAATGTATCTAATATCATCGTAAAGAGTACAAATTTGCCCAATAAAGGTACTACTAAAGATGTAGGTGGAATAATTTCAGCCAACAATAGGAAGAACACAGTAAGCGACAAGAGAATAGAAATCGACAGACTCACCTAGAATATTTAGAATTTTACAATAATGATCGTTTTTCTTTTTGTTGTAATATTAATAGAAAATACATCTTACTTTTTCACCACTATCAGATGGTAAATAGAACACAAGTACGGTAAGGAATGAGATGCCCATACAGGGTATGATGAGATTGACTGTATAGAACAGCGTTTTACGTCTCATCGTAATGTTGAACGTGATATCGAGGTAGGGTTCATCACAACATGTATAGAATTTTTCGTTTCTGAAAACGATTGAAATATTTCACAGTACACATTACTATTGATGGAAATTCTCTAATAAACTTAATAAAAATAAAACAAATTAACTTACAATATAACAACAATAATGAAAAGATAAGTTTTAGATGTGTTTACCTAACAGCAGGAACTTCCAGTATATCCCATTCTACAGATGTATAGAATTCTGTTAAATCAATACCAATTTCAACAATATTGTTGCCTGTTGTTTCATCAACATGCCTTAAATCTACCTGAAATTTAAATGATCATTTATTAAACAACAGTGTCAGAACTTGAGTTTTCATTTGAACAGTCACTCAACAATAACAACGGATTGAATTTTGAATTATTAATTGCAGAAAAGAGTTGAAAAACTGAATTTTATTTTTCTATTTACGCAATTCCCTCGGTTCGACAATTTTATGAAATTTTTAATTTTATAGTTACTCAGATGAAGTTTAGAAACGCCTGGTTACTTAACCGCGCCATATAACGTATCGGCCCTGAAGGAGACATAATTCATGTGAAACGTCACAGGAAATACAATCATTTCTATGTTTTCCATTATATTTTCTATTCTTCTTTGTTTGCTGTTACAATAATAGAATCAAAATGTACATATCGTTTTGCTACCATTCACTTTTGATTCTAACTTTAGATAAACTTTCTTCACCTACTTACATCTTGCAGAACTCTCATTAAAGTTTAAAGGGATCAGTTTCACAAATTTCCATTGTTGGCATTTGCAATAATAACAGTGGATACGGACTTAAGAAATTATGGCAATAATAAGCGTAAATTGTAACGCAAACGAATTACACTTGAACATCACTGTTGATTTTACAGAGTTACATTACAACGAAAAGTGCATCATTAGCAAGCAGTATTAGTACCTGTGGTTTTAACTCAAAGAACAAACATTGTGGTTCTGTAAAATCCTAGTTCATTTACATATTAGTGATGTACTAACCTGAAAACCATCATAAGTCCATGAGCCAAATTTCATCACACAGGTTTGTTCATCGAAAGGGAAATATTCAACGTCAATCTCACAGGAAGACTTATAGATAGCTGGAGGTTTCCATTCCACTCGTCCGGTGTAATTTAATGTTGCTTTTGTGGCTAACGTTACCTCGAAATTACCATCAGCACTGTAATATATTCAATTAACAGAGAAAATATAGATAGATATTTATGGATTATTTTATAAAGTAACAACGAAAAAGCGACACACACTTACTTATTGTATAAAACAATATCAGGCCTCCAGATATGATCAGACGGTACATGCAGCATTTCAACACCACCATACTCTCTTGGGTCCCATTTCAATTTATAGTCATACCAAGACTGTCAACAGGCACGTATTCAATCAATTTTTAACAATACGTATGTATGCATTTAAATTGCATTGTTCTGTTTGGGATAAAAGGGGGAGACAGTAAAAACTCACCTGTTCAACCCATAAGTTCGTTGTCATAATTTGATTTTTGAGGTTCTGCAACAAAGTTAGTATTCTAACGTTGTCAATTTTTACGAAATTTGAAGATTAAATATAAACAATTTATTGAAGAAAAAATAATGAAATATAGATCAAGTTGTAATGATCAAAAGACAAAGCCTGAAGGCTTAAAATTTTTGTACAAAATTGCAGCTGTAACGGTCTACCATCTTCTAAACGTTCCTTACCAAAGGTTACTGGAGACGATTTCAATCAATTCACCTCAAATCAGTTGAAGACGAATTGAGAAGAGCAGAAAAATAACAAAAGTATGCAACTGTATTTATGACAAATAGGAGCAACCGTTTTCCTTTATTTGCAAGTACAACAATTATCCTCTCTGAAAACTATTAGTGAAGCCTATTGAGAAGTCGGCAACTTATGGAAATGTAAAACGCTACAGGACAGTATACCAAGTTGGGGAGCCTGGTTTATTGACTTCAAAAGACAGTTTGCTAAAAGTATAGTAGAACGTCAAAAGAACAGTTTTTTTGGAAAGGGCTCTAACAAAGCGGTAGATGATGTCTTCTACAGTCTATAATTAAGAAGGTTGGAAAAATCACAATCATAATCACAATCTTGTTGGGAAAATCTTCAATTATTTGAGGTGGCCAAAACTGTTTCACAAACATATCGTTGAAGAGTAGTAGAGTAACATGCAATAGATAATAATGGAGTTTGTATAAAAGAATAGTTGTTTAAAAACTATGTTCTCCTCCAACAAAAAGAATATAAGTTGAATTTGTCACATTCTTCGTACGTAAAATTATAGTTTAATTTTGAAATGCAATTGCTATTTTTATTAAGGTCGTAAATTTTGTCAAAATTTCTTTTACGTGTAGATTCTGATGGTTGTGAAACGAAATATGACACAGTATTTACTAAACAAAATATGTTTTCTCCTAAATTACGTGCACTAAGCCTATTTCTAATGGTTATAATCTTCCGGAACTGCAATCATTAGCAGTATGTATGTAGACTATAGTACAAGTTGTAAAACACGTATGCCTAACTATGAAGGTAGTGCTGTCATTTATTGCAAATATGGGTAAAATTCGGAGTTTTGATGACTATTTTTCATTTCTAATCAGTATATTTAAAATAGAAGATTTACAGCCTTCTGTACTTCCAAATATGTGTAATTATTGTAATACTGACATTTTGTCGGTGAGATATCTAAAATCCTCCTATATTAAATCACCACACGAGTTGTACATACGATACATAAAAGTTTCTGACATATACCAAAATTGTTTGTTAACTGACACTGAACTTTTAATCCCAGTAAATTTTAATTGAGTTTAGCATGTGTCGGAAGAAGTAAATTGTTTATAATAAAGCTATATTTAGTTGATGTTCCACAAAAACTGGAATATACAGGTTAAGACATTTGGTCTAGGAACATAAAAGAAACTACAAGAACCGAGACAGTTGTATGGCTTTCGCCTGGATTGAAAAGAGATGGCTGGTAGAATCTTTGTAAAATAACCCACTCTCAAGGCCGTCCTATATTCCTAGATGAAATGTCTCAATCTGTATGTATACATATGAAGTAAGTTTAAGTAAGTAGATCGAATTATTTGATAGAGACTCAAAAGTTTAAAACCATAATTAAAATCAAGAGCAACACACACAGTGATAAATAATTGTTTGTTTAAATATTGTCCCTCAAATCAACCATCTAAGCTGACTGCGAATGATTTATTGATGTTACATCTTTGACTTTCTTCGCGAAAAAAATACGTAAATAACTAATTGAATAATAATCATAATAATAGTAGTGAATACTTACAACGTCGATGAGTTGAGATAATTTAAGTTTAATCTTAACAGTCAAGGCATCAGTAACATTAACCACTGGACGAACCAATTTGTTATAATTCGATAGAAGATCGTCGTATAGACGTTTGGCATCTGGATTACCGCGACATCCTATTGAGAAAATTTCATTTCTTGAAAAATATCATTACAAGATTACAGGTTTTAACATATACAGGTTGTGACAGTTCATCTAGGAACATATGAGAAACTACAAGAACCGGGACAGTATTATAGCCTTCCTCTGGATTGAATTACCCACCCTAAAGACTATCCTATGTTCCTAGATGAAATGTTTCAACCTGTATATAAAAGTAAAATATTTTTCAAGAGATATTCAGAACTGTAGATTGAAATCTGTCCAAAAGTAAACTGGTACAATTATTGATGAATTTTCTATAGTATTCTTCTGATTCAATTTTTTCCCGTATTGTCCCTTATTGGTTGTTTGACCTGCCATCCATTATCACCTTTTGACACTTATCCCTTTACCATTTTAATTAAATTTCGAGTTCAGTTTTCCTATTGATTTTTATTTGTGTTAAATGTTTGCATCGCGGTTTACGGTCATTTTGACAATCGACTAACTTAAAAAAAAAAAAAACGAAATATGTTCTATTCTAACAAAACACTAACTTATTGAACAAAATAGGTTAAACAAAAATTAGGTTTCAATCCTATGCATGTTCTGCCATTTGGAATTTAAGTTTTATTCACAGACTGTCAAAATGATCTCCATTAACTGTGATGTTGTCACTCATTTCAGGTGGAGAGCTTGTTAAAATTTCAGCATTTTCAGCATACTAAAACGTTGAATTCACTCATAAATTTACACAGAGTATGCTAAAATATATTTCTTGATAACGAAAAAGAATTTATGAAATATAAGAATTTTAATCTTACATTAGCATCTCAACATATATGTAAATGTTGTAATATTAGCTACAAAATTGACATAAGGACCTCACCTGAAATTAGTGCTAATACAGTCCACATGATCCCTACAAGGATTTTCATCATGCAATAATGCAGTCATGTCCACATGGTCGAATACCCATCAGTCACCTAGAAAATTGTTTAAATTAGTTTACGTTATAAGAAAGTTCTGCTTTTTAATGATAAAATAAAAGTTATTATCCGTAACATTTAAAAAATACATCGATGGGATGTTCTCGATTCCCCCCACTTGTGAGTGGGGGGAATCGCCTGTAGTAGCCAAGACAGATGTACGTTTGCAGCGAGTGTCGTGCGTATTTAAATTGTTGGAACTATGAATCTATTAATGAATTTAGAAGTACAATTTTGGTGGATGCGCCGGGGTACTTTCGCGGGCAAAATTTGAAATTTTAGTGGAGGCGTCACGTGCACACGCCGATCCTAATCCACTTTGAGCGGGAAATTTGAATTTTAGAATTTTACAATTGTAGACGTAACTAATGAGTTTACTGATTAGTCAAAATTCAATTCCACTGCTTCAATAGTTTTATCTCTATGTAAACTGACTCAAAATGCATGTCTTTTTTCAATCGTGATAATTTAGCAGGAAATATATTTAAAATTCAATAAAATGTATTCGCTTTATTGATTGATTTAAAGATCGTAAATTAATACGGGAAATACAAGGAAATTGAATCAGAGTTTGAGTAGGGTAGAAGGATTGCTAAAATAAATTTCCGATTGTGGCTAAACAAACATAAGTATTTTAGTTGGGGATCTGTAGTGAAATAATTTCAATGCTGTTGTTATTTAATCGGTCTAGTCTACGGTAATTTCTGGTTTGCTGACTTTATATTTATGATTGTGTACAAGTGAAACAAACCATGCTTTAAATGTTCGATTATAGAAGTATCATTGTTTCGTATTAACAATTAACCTTTGATAAAAACGCTTACCAATTTCTTAAATATACACTCATTCTATGCTATTTATTGTCATGGAAATGTGGATGAAGTGTATTATTCAAATCTCTAAAAATTAGTTATAAATCACTTGCAATGTTACATTTTATATGGCAAACTTGCCCATTCTGGCCAACTTAAATCGGTTCAAGGGCCACCTTTGACATGCTTTCAAAAATTATAAATTCAAACGAATCCTGTACAGAACTATTCTTTATTTATATTTAAATGCACATAAACAAGCATAAAACGTTGTACAAACAAATTTATTTTTTATTGGAGGATGTATTCGCGAATTACGATATAGAAACAACCGCAGGACCACGCAATTTGGAAAGCCACAATTTGGCCAAACTTGTTATAGAGGTTTTCTTTTAACAACGTATAAAAGCTGTTAGACTTTTTAAGATTTATGCTTAGTGTTTTTACTACTTTGTTGTTTTACGAGTCGTCAAGACACTTCACGAAGCGTATATATTAACTTTCTTCTAATGAGTTCACTCGTTCAGTAACTACTAAGTTTGTTTTTTACACTTATACAGACTGTTTCATCTAACGTGAGTGTAAAATATAAAAATGACTTGATAGCAAAGGTGCCCAATAGTTTTTGGGAAGAAGGTAAAAATAGCCATCCGATTGATAAATAACTAGCGGTCAGTGACACGACACGATTGTGTTTACTACAAGCAATTGACATTAAAGGTTTTTGATAAATTGTTGTTATTCAAAAACCACACGATTATAAGAACTTCAGATAGTGTGTGATTGAGCATCAAAATCAAATATAATTGTCGAAAATGTTTGATAAGCGAATTTAGTAGTGATTAAACACCTTTGGGATTTGTAATTACCATTACAAACCGATTATTCGCTGTAGAGTAAAATTTCCCATCTTTTTAGTTTATGTCAGTTACATTATTGGCATATTAAGCGTCATCATCATATCACAAATCCTAATCTATTTTGGTTGCTTGTAATGATGTAAATTTAGAGACTTCAGTCGTTCAACTTTAGATATTATCATACACCAAATCAGTTCAACTTCTATACAATCAATTTAAAATATTACTGTTAAACATGCTATCTTAGGTCAAACAATAGTGTAGTACGTATCAATTTTATGAAATCTTTTCTCTTAAATTATCTTTTGTTAGAATGATTCCATATAGTTATTCAGTTGAAACTGTCTATTCTCATACAGTTTTTAAATTACTGAACTCAACAAGTATAACAACTATTCTTATTGCTAGAGTTGTCTGTTTTCAACGAGTTGATATACATAAACCAATGTCTACACGTTGGATGTGGATTTGCACTAGTTCGGTTGCCAGTGTACACCAAAAATCGATTGAAGCATAAAGTCTGCATTGTGAAACCGGAATCATGCCTTGAAACAACTATGTATAAAACTAGACAGTTCTATTTAGATTTATTTCCATTTATTCAAAAAGAAACCTATACAGGATTGGAGTCAATCATTTTTTGACCAAATCAATCAATCCGCAAATTACAATAAAATGACTTTCAACCACATTTTAACCAATCTACTACTCAACAAATTCAATCAGTTTGATCTCAATTTCGTTTTAAACGCAGTCATTGTGACTTGTATCAACAGAACATTAAAACGCAATTTCAGGATAGAATATTTAGTTACAACGACATTAAAGTGCTTTTAAAGGTAGTATTGACTGTTTTTGTACTCAAACTTACGTAACTACATAGTGTGTGCTTTATACATATAGTTCTTGAAATATATACAAACTGTTTCATTTAATGCTGCAATTCGTTTTTTTGTGAAATCAACTACAACTGAAACTCTCGAATGAGTCGAATATGTAAATGAATTGTTTTGGTTTTCAAAGTTTACATGGGGAAATACTCGAAAAGATGCGAAATTGTCTTAATAAAAATAGTAGACTTATTGATGACTAAATAAAAGTAAGTGACACTACAAGATTATGCTTACTAGAGTGGATTTCTGTAAGAAATACATCGGTCGAAAACTGCGTCATCATCCCCACTTCTACAACTCATATGCTATTTACATGCTATTATGGAACCCCCACCATCTCAATCGAACACCGACCGTTTCAACGGCCTGTGTATTTTAAACGAAAATGCACCATAGGAAACAATTTACATTGAAAATGTATGGTGCTGATGTTGCGGATTTATTCGGTTTTAAATAAATCGTGTTGCTGCTATTTCACATATTTTCCATTTTTTTTAAAGAAATGACTAATCTTGAAAATAAAAACGAACTATTTCGTTATCAACTTATTCCAAACTTTCAACTGTAGCGGCGGTTCTTTCTTCACTATTGTATAATTTTTGCAAGTTACAAATCATTTTAATGTCTCCCAATATATACATTTTTGCTACTATCAGCTATAATCCTTGTTTTTTTTTTGTTCACAAATAAAGGAACTGCACCGATAAATGAACCAGTCTATATAAATATATTACAGTTAATTTGGTTTCAAGTTTAAGAACAGTTATACTAACAAGAAAAACTAAAGTTTACTGCCGAGAATATCTCTCTTGCATCATTAAGAAAAAGAAAATCTGTTATCTATAACAAAGTTTTGGGGAAATATACAGTTTTCTAAAACTTTTCGTACATTTTGGTTGTAATTATTAAGATCTTGTTAATTGAGTAAACAATACAAACTTTAACTATTGATAGCAAAGTTTATATTGAATTATAATAAATTTTCAATTACCAACTAAACTTTCAAATCATGCAACAAAAGATACTATATTATGGTTTTTTCATTAACAATATATATAGAGTTACGCTGCTGTTAGAATATGTGAAGCTGTTTCCAGTTGAAACACTGGAGAAGTTTCAGAAGGTTGCGTACATCACCGAAAGGGATCTGAAACAGTTTCCTAAGTTATGAAATGGTTTTCTATAATATAAAACTTCTCTATTTAAAATCCATTACAAAGATATTCAGAGACGATTAAAGTTAAAAGAATCGTCATTCGAATTTTAGTAGTTCTTCCACAAAGCAGTGCTCGAATGACAAAAAATATATATATATAGAAATTTAAATTTAAAATTGTTTCAGAACATTTTTAATGTTTATTAATTTAAAAAATTCGTTTCCTGAATGTCAACGTGAACTCTGCTTAATTGCATGCATTATTTAATAGATTTCATCTAAATAATGAAAAAATTATAAAAATAAAGAAATTCTACTTCACTTTAGCAAATTTTTATGTAAATAATATTAAAAGAACGTATTTATTCTCTGTTTTCTGTAATAAACAGTTTCAAAATTCTAAAAATCTTTAAACTATCTTCTCCTGTTCCGAGCATCTCGTGTTAAAAGATACCATATACGTCTTTTGCATATTACTAAAAACTTTGACCGTTTTAACTTTTGTAACAGAAGTACATTGTGATCTTCATAATATGATTATTTTATCATCTACGTCGCTTAAATCGGTATAGCATCAGTTTTAATCCCTGTGACAGCCATGGATATTCTAACAATAAGTTAAGGCATAGTCTACATTTTCCCTCTTTTCACTAATCCTCCTTCCAACTTAGTGACTATTAAATATTCTAGTACACATCCAAAGGTGAGAAGTCTGTTTTGCGCTGATTTATAGTTAAAATAAGTTTAGCTTCAAAACTACTCAGTAAACAAATATGAATGTTTTATACTCGATTGTCAGTATCTTTATTAAAAGTTATCTGGAAAATCTCATATTCTCTCTCAACAATAGAACATTTCGATACAGACAACACTACTATATGAAACTGATTATTTATTAATGTGCTCCTTTATTTCATATGTAAAATATTTAAAATTTCGAGAATAGTAAATAATCTTCTGCTACAGGTGAAATGTCTATTAAGAACGAATAATTGATAAACCAAAGTAAAGCTTTTATTTGCCAGGTAGTAAAATGTATTGAACGTTAGCAACTTGAAAATAGTATTTCATGAACTATGCAGACTATAAGCTCAGGAAAAACTCCGCCGCACATCTATAAAGAACAACATTAGTGTCATTTGGGTACCTAACTCTGTTACAGTTGATATTCAATAAATATTCAATCAGGTTTTTATTTAAAATCGGCAAGACTTAGGTTGAAAATTGTTGGATGATCACTAACCGGCGATTCCGCTAAGCGAGTAACTCGTGGCGTGTTTGTGTCGACTTGCTAGGTTGTTTATATTTGACCAATCGACCAACACGAGAAACTCCCGCGAGTTTCTAGCATTGCTGTTCATATACGAAAATTTATGCTAAAAATGGCAGAAGGTTTTTCGCTTATTGTTAGTAGAAACGCGGAATATTTAGCAATCAAAAACCAAGTAACTTCCATATGGCCTAAAAAAAGCGTAAATTATTAGCAAGGTTGTGTGATAGTTGCATAACCGGCAACCACCACACAGTGTGCGTAATAATAATAAGCAATATAATGCTTCCAATAACAACGTTTGCATTTAGAAGAGTGCTACTAACTTTAGGTTTTACGAGAACTTCTGATTGCTCGATAAGGCTTCGATGCCCGGCACCGATTTCAGTTATTTAATCTAAATCTAATAAAAAAAACCTATGTAACGAACGTGTATTGTTGATCGAGCTGTAAAAGTTTAAATAAAGACATATTTAAAATTAGCTCACAGAGTACATCAGCAAGTACGACAATGGCATGACCTACTTCTACAGTAGGTCATGAGTAAATTTTGCGAGAAAGAATGAAAAAATCAATACCAACCAATAAAGAATACTTTATTGCTGTACTATTGAGATAGAAGAAAGCCAAAAATTATTTATTACCTCACATAACCTTAGTAAACAGACTGTCGCTACTTGTTCAAATTATTAGTAGGTAAGTGGGACAAATGGTAATGTTCCAAATATTACAAATTGCTAGTGCTTTACTTATGGATCTGTTCTTTTGTAGGTATCAACTATAAGAATAAACTGTTTAAACGAATAGGTTGACGGCAAAGGCGCCGGAATGGAATGGGGGGCCAAAGAGGGCAGTTGCCCCGCTCAGAAGAATTTTCCAAGCAATGCCCTAATGATGCCGCCGAAACATCTCTCGTCTCGTCAAGGCAAACGCATAGAACAATAGAAATCTTTTCGAATTCCGAATCTCTCCCGACATCGGTCCCGCGTTAATTTGATATCAGAGCTGCAACTAGACTTCCCTGCGTGGGGGCTGTTCTAAGCAAGTGAAAGCGGCAATTAACAGCAATAAAGAACAACCACGCTACCAGGCATGAGGCTGTCGACCATCGCCTTGTAAAGACATATATTCTTGAGTCTGTTAATAAACAAAGCTGGTTAAACTAAATCCGTTAAATACAATTTCTGAGTGATAAAACTTGAGCTTGCCCCCCCTGAATTTCATCCTTCCGGCGCCCACGGTGGTTGACGGCCAATATTTTTTATATCTGCGTCTAGAATTCTTGGTCTTCTACGTTGTCCAAAAATACATGATCACTGGTCTAGGCCGACAAAAACTAGACGCATGTCAACGTTCGGGTTAATATCATTCTTTGTCATTCTATCAATTTTGTGTGCCAAGTATCCAATAACAAATATTACTTTTTTTTATCTATAACGTTCCTTTGAACATAAATAACCTATTTTAGCATTTCGTGTAAGTGCAATTATCTATCACATAAGACTATCCAAATTAGAATTTTAGAATTCAAATCCTTTGATGTCAACAACAACAAAAAATCCTTGATACTAAATTTTTAACCATCATAATCATAAAAAAAAAACTACTTCTCGAGTACTCACAAAATGCTACTTTCTGCATTACTGCTATTTATTTAATTCTTTTTTCATTGGCAATATTATGTGCAATACTTATGTAAACAATTATTTAGAGGTAGTATAAATGGGCCACTAATAGTGCTAAGAAGATTAACAGGTAACCGCAACGAACGGTTATCTCCATTTGAAAGCTATGCTTGACAAATTCGTTTAACTAGTAAACTGTCCAACGTTAACGAAAGCTTAACAAAAACTCCCTTATCCTTCTAAAAAGTATTGATCCCAGATGAACTGGCAAAAAAGTGGCACTTCAAGTCTCTGTACAGCATCTTCAAGCATTATTAGTAAATCTCGCGTGCCTCAATAGATCCTTTTATGCTAAAGTAAACGTAATAAGAGAGAATGTTTGTTTTACACTAAATGTTAATATGGATATCTACTGTGTAGTGAAATATCAAAGATTGTCGACTATGGTAGTCAGTTTTGGGGATAACTAACTGGAAAGGACAAAAACGTTTTAATTTATAATGACACTTTTCCATAACATTTAATAAAGAAGATATTAAACAGAAAATTTATTTTCTTGTCTCCAACACTACAATAAATTGCAACGTGAAGCTGTTATACCAACAATTCTAGGACACATGCATCTACATATATAGTGACAGTTTCTACATGACCGAGTTTTTCTAAAGACTCATCTCTTGGAACCAATATAAAAATTGCATAAGACTAAAGAAATTCTCTTTAGTATCTTTTAGAAATAAGAAGAGACACTTTCCGTGTATAATTACAGTCTAGTTTTACCACAGATATGTAAATTTGTAATTTGCTTTCTCCTCTAGTGCTTACAAATAACGGAATATTCCTTGAAGGCGATAAACCGATTAATGAAAAAAACGAATCTTTGAAAATTAAAAAATGTTTTTGCAACATGTTTCGTTGTAAACGTAAACTCAATACAAAACAAATTCCGGAATATAAATATCGGTCTTTTTAGTAGAGCCTCGTAATTCCGGTACAATCAAAATACAGAAAAAACCTACTATATAGCTTGAATTCCCAATCAAAAGTGTGAATTTTCATCGCTATTATTTTTGATTTGTTGTTGTTGTTGTTGGCACATACTCGTCAAGTGATCACGCAGCTACCCTTTTCAAATGGATCACAACTGTTTGGCAGTAGTGCAGATGAATGATCTTCACTAAGCCGATCAAACAATCAAAAATCCATATAGGCTTGTTTTTAACTGAATATAAAAAAAGTTCATCTTATCATTCGGTTTCAAAATACAGAAATACTCCCTATATGCTTCATTAATTTTCTTTCTCATCCTCTCATGGAACAATCAATCAAATTATCTTTTAGGCATTAAATCCGAATCAAATTGCTTCTTCTCTATTGAACAATGAACGTAAACAATAAAAAATATCATTTCAACTACTGAATAGCGATTTTTCTAATGTTTTTCTTATGACTGATGTTTTTTCTTGAAAAAGTTGTTTAAATTGATTTTTGTTTTATTTGATTTAATTCAACTTGCTAAATGTTAATGTATTGGAATTACGGATTAACAATTTGATATTTTACAGTTCATCAAATTCTAGAGTGAAGTACCTTTTTAGAATGTTTGAACTTAAATTTTCGATTTGACAATTGTTAGAGCATCCCACCGGCCATAAGCTTTAAATCTGGATTCTGACAAAAGCTTAATACTTTCCAAGTATAATAATAACTATACTGAAACACAATAATTCTTCTAATATGGTAAAATTTAGCTAAAAAGCATTAAATTCTGGAAAATAACAGAGGTCGGTAGAAATATTAAAGATATGGGTCAAAAACAACAACAATACTAGTTTTAAATCATTAAAAAGTGTTCAACCCTTCTCTTTCTCCCTTAAATTTGAGTGTAGGATTCTCTATATGCATAATAGAAGCCATTACAACGAGGAGTTGTTTAAAAATTGAAAATTCAATAAGAAAGTGTTTATACATCCATTTGTTCAATAATTGGAAACATTTTTAGAATCTTGCAAAAACGTAAATATTGTAGAACGACACTATACCGTTAATAAAAACATAAAAATATAAAGAAACCACTTATGTATGTATATATAAAGAAATATTTGATTAAACGATCAACAAACGTAGAGCTTCCGCTTTTATCAATCGATACCACTTTAAAGTCAAACCATCATAGGGAAGTTTGAGGTGCGTTATTTCATATATCAAGCTCTTCATTGGTATAGTTGAATATAATCGAATCTGGGCAATTATGTGTAACAAAACTGGAAAATTCAATAAACAAACTAAATTACATATCTTTGTAACAAAGATAAACCGATAACAAGAAACAATAAAGAATCGTACCTGTATTGAAAGAAACACACAAGCTACAAGATGAGATCAAGTATCAATTGTTTTCAAAGTACTTAAAAGTGGGTGATGATATTCAGTGGAATCCATACAAAAATAATTGTTTTAAGAGTTTATTACTTGTATTATAGCGTTTTCTTAAATGACAATAAACTGATTTTTTTAAAATTTGCGTTCACGTTATTCAAGAATGAAGATCTCACGTCAACTAGACAAACTGATATCACAGGAATACAAAAAAAAAAATGAATAATCAGCTGAGTGAATTTGAACAAATTTTAGCAGAAGAAATTAGGTACAAAAAGGTATAAGCAACAAGAAATAATATGCCGTGTATTTTAAGAGAACATACTAATAGACTCTTTTATGATTTTGATGTCATTTAGTGCTTTTATAATGCGAAAAATACTTTAAAATGCAAACAAATAACGAACAACTTCCGAACGGAATAAATAATGTAATACACGTCTTTTATGAATAAAAAATCTTCATACAATTTAAGCTTTTTTTTATAGTGAAACCCTCTATATCTTTGTATTGTATTTTGAAGTTTTCGTTGTATCTCATGTGTATGCATTGAGTGCTTCACTTAACTAGAGTATGATCTTAGATTTGTATGGACTCACTCGATATTTTAAAGTGTTCTTGTCAAAACATATAGCAAAAAGTGTCTGCCATTTATTTGAAATAAGTCTAACCTTTAAGTGGGGCTTCCTATATATATATGACATTTACAGACCATCAGTAGCCATTAAAAATGAAACTCATATCCAGAAAGTTGATTTTAAGAAGTGTGGATATGAGATCTTTCCTCAAGTGAAATAAACCGTGCTTATGTTTAACATACTTCAGTAAAATAGGAAACGATCTTTTAGACCTGTTACATAATGGATAGATAGTGGATACCTATATGAATTTCATAAAAGCACATCACCTGCCTGAAAACTCCTGCATATGGAATTTTATCAAATGTGACAATTCAAAAAAATTGGAACGAATAGAAACAACTAATACAAATAATAGCATTTTATCATTTATTAGTGTTAACAATTAAGGAAAACTTACTAAAAACCATTTGGACGGAAAATGATTTCAATTAAATTGTTCAAAAATTTAAGTACAGATGAATGACACAAATTCACTCACATCCAATCACTAAATGTAATTATTCAAAACTATATTGTCAATGATTTGGCAGAGGCACGTTATTATTGAATGTGTAAATATCATCAACAGATGTGATTTTAAGGGTAGCACAGCGCCCACTAACCCGGACCACTGTGTTAGTATCATGATATCTGACGACGAGGACGATGACGACGACGCCGCCCCAGAAACGCAGGCGTACAGATGCACCAGACACTATTTTGCGAAAATTCTCCACTTGACAAGGGGTTTGTATGTGTAGGCGGGTAAGGGATGATGATTGTAATTGTGGTAGTATCAGTAGTGGTAGCATATTTGTTTACAATCAATGTGGTAGAATAAACTTTAGCAATTATATTCAGATACAATGAGAACATCGGTTCGTTTTTTTTTTGTGATTCGTTTTAATTATGTTCCTTATAAAATTGCAAATATGGAAAGCTTGCATTTTGTTACCAACTTTATAAAATCACATTATTCTTTCTTTGTCGTCGATTTCTCTTCTCGTAAAATTGAGATGCTCACTAAAAAAGAATTAGATCTAGCTTTATTAAAATTTCATCATTCTTCTTATCATTATTGATTGCTAGTAGAGATATTAGTGAAAAAGGGATAGGGGGTGAGACTAATCGATACTGCAATTTTTGCTTTAAAGATAAAAGTAACAAATGACTCTAAACATGTATTGGTTACATAAAATTGAAGAACAGCTAAAATTTTTCAATTTTAAATTTGAACATAATGCTACCACGCAAAAAAATTCTTATAGTGATGGAAAAAACATTTGTTTTTGACATCTTTCTCCAGGAACAAATAAAACGGGAGGCTTAACCGTGATAAGTTGTTTGAGTATTTGATCCCACAAATAATGAACCGATGGATGCTAAACTTTTGAAAATTTATTCGTAATTTATTATTTAACTTTTGTTACAATGCTGCGTGCTTGCAAAATTATCCTCTAAAATCTTTTGCCATATTTTCGGACTTTTAGTGTGAACAGCAACGAATTTTAAGTAAAGAAACTAAACCATCACTGTTTTCAAATGGAAATGTAGTTTCTCGGTAACATAAAGGAGTCCTCTGTCTTTTAGCTGGAGTCCCTAACGGAATTCAATATGAATAAAGTATTTCTTCTTTTCATTCTCATAAATAGTTTATTTCAAGCTTACATTTGACGCTTTCTCAACATATGCATTGCACAAATAACATATTTTTGTGGCGGCTCCTTTGACTACTTAAGCCGCGTCCACATCTAACGAACGAATGGAAACGTAAACATAGTGTGGACGGCAAGGCAAACGCGAACGAATGCAAACGAACGTGGAAAACAACGATCCGCTGGTTGTCGATACTTCAAAGAAAAATTTCGTTCGCATTTGCATAGTGCGGACAGGAAATAGGAACTAGAAGCTAGTGGCACTGGTGGAACACAAGCGAATGCAAGGACATTCTTCTACTTCTGTTAAGACGCGTCCAGATCTAATGAACGATTGCGAACGAATGCAAATGTAAACATAGTGTGGACGGCAAGGTAAACGCGAACGAATGCAAACGAACGTGTAAAACAGCGATCCGCTGGTTGTCGGTAACAAGAAATTCGTTTGCATTTGTTCGCGTTTGCATAGTGTGAACGGGAAATAGGAACTAGAAGTTAGTGGAACACAAGCGAATGCAGGGACATTCTACTACTTCTGTTTACGCATGACATTCGCATTCGTTCGCATCTGTTTGCATTTGTTCGCATTCGTGGATTTGTTGGCATTCATTCGCATTCGTTTGCATTCGTTCTCGTTTGTTCGCCTTCGTTCGTTAGATCTGGACGCGGCTTTATGTGCATGACAATCGCAATTATTCGTATTCGTTTACATTTGTTTGCATTGGTGGATTTGTACGCATTCGTTTGCATCCACTCTGGTTCGTTCGTTAGATCTGGACGCGGCTTTAAGTTTCAGTTAAAGTCTACAATTTCTCTGAACATAAGATTCATCTTAATAAAAGAAAATGTAGATAATTGAGTAATATGGCTCTGATGTTCCTGCTATTAAAGTTTATTTTGAAAAACGTTCTACATAGATTTAAACTCTGCGATTTTTCCGGCATAAAACTATTATATCAAACATATTTAAAATTGGACTTCAACATTAGCAAGTCCGAACATCATATCGGATATAACAACCCGCATTTTTGCATACGATTAATCTCTAATTTTGAAAATCATTTCCAAAGGACTCCTTTGTAATTAAATGTGATTAAAACGCTAGAGGCGAATCAAATGGTAGCACAGCTTTATTAGATGCGTATGTTGCAAAAATAGAAGTAAATCTCTATTTTGTAATAAATTTAATTTTAATAAGGTCTTACTCGAATGATTCACTCATTATGATAATTACAATTCGAATACAGTAATTAGGCTACAGCAATTTAGTTTATTAGGTTTCCATCAGTTATATAATTCAATTTAGGAAAATAAATTGCGAAACATGGAGTATGAGTATAAGCTTATACGCTTACAATTAGCAATATTCCAAAAAATTCAATACATAACTGTTTATTGACTAAAAGTAAACAAATTAATGTTATTCTACAGTGCTTCAACGACAAGTGCAGATATTTTGAAACAACAATATTTGGTCGATATTCAGAGAATTGTAAATGTCAAATACCAGTAAATATATAGAATTAAAAGCGTTTTTTGTCTAACACATAACTCTAATTTAAAATTACAACACCACCCTGTGCTTTTACGGTCTATATGGGGATGGTAATAATTAGGTTTACATAACTATACAAATAAACCGAAAATGTGTGGTTTGAAAATGGCAACAGAAACAGGATTTATGCGTCTCTTCATCCAATTCGATTTTTATCGAAAAAAACTGCTACAATAACATGTGCTTCAATTTGTTCTGTTCTAGGGGATAATGATAATGATACGTGTAAGTATTGGTTCAGACAATTTGAAGAGGGATGAATTCGATGTCCGCAATCATGAATGCAATGATGCCACTATATGAAGATTGAAGCGGGTCAAACACAATTGGGAACTCGCTATACAATTCGGACTAACCGAACAAACTATCTCCAATCGTTTATGCGCAATTTAGAAAATTTAAAAGGGAGGGAAACGGAAGCACACGAATTGAGTCAGAAAAATAATGTGTGAACCCATGGAAAATCATGATTGAACACAAAAAATGGATTCACTATGCAGTGACGTTCCTAGAATTGGTGTCACTCAGTGTAGTAATTTAAAGGTCATCCCTTCTCCCTTAATATTTTATGAGCACGACATTTGCTGTTTATGATAAGAATATTTTGGGATTTTTCGCTGATTTTTATGGATTTAGCGCAAAATTTACAATTTTTGGGCAAAACCTTTAAAAATTCTACTTCATTCTGATAAAATTAGAACGAGATTCGCAGTTTTTGATAAACATATTTGGCAATTCTCACTTATTTTGACAAAACTAGTTCAAAATTATCCCTTTTTGAGTAGAATCTCCGCAAATTCGAGCTTAGTGTGATTAAATTGGCACAAAATTACCTGTTTTGATCAGAATTTTTCGTATTTTTGACTCATTTTAATGGAATTACCGCCAAATTTACAGATTTTAGACAAAATCTTTGGATGAAATTTTTGGTCGTTAAAAAGCACGGATTTAAGAGTTCATAAGAGTTCCTCAAGAAACTAGAGTAACTAGAGCATTTCGAAAAGGGCTCACTCCAAGGCCCTACTACAAGGGCGTACTGTACTTAGAACAGTTGGAACCAGGTAAAACCGTTAATGTTGATCGATACAGACAATTACAATTGATTGTTCCTTGTGTGAAATTAGGAAGTTCTGGAGCACCCAGCCTATATACCTGACATTGTTCCTTACAACTATTATCTGATTCACACTTTGAGACATTTGAACAAGGACGAATATGGATTGATGACTTCATCGCGTCAAAAGAAGAAACTTTGATGCTGGAATTTGTATGTTACTTGAAATATGGCTCAAGGTGATAAGTAACAACAGAGAATATTTTGGTGGTTGAACGTATTGTAGGGCTTATTTGAATGAAATCATCGCTAAATTTGCAGTTTTTGGGCAAACGTTTTGGTCGTTAAAACCATGGATGTAAGAGTTCATAAGAGTTCCTCAATAAACTAGAGTAATTAGATCAATTTGAAAAGGGCTTACAGTTCACAGTTGCTCACTCCAAGATCATGTTGTGTATCTGGTGGGATAATAAGGGCGTGCTGTATTAAGACCACTTTGAACCAGATAAAACCGTTAATGTTGATCGCTATCCGACAATTGCTGCGACTAAACAAAGCAATTGATCGCAAACGTACATTCACTGATTCTTTGTGAAATTGGGAAGTTCTGGAGCATCCAACGTATAGATCTGATATTGCTCCTTCCAACTATCATCTCATTAACACTTTGAGACATTTTAACAAAGGTGAATATAGACTGATGATTTTATCGCGTCACAAAGAGGAATTTGTACGTTACAAGGTGGTAAGTAACAAGAGAGAAGACTTTGGTAATTGAATGTATTGTAGTTTCTGCATAAATAAACGTCCATATTTCAAAAAAAAAACCTTAAAATGTTATTTGTACACCTAATACAAACTTACTCAACCACCACAGCCAATCTGTTTTTTTTTCTCCATGTTTTGTCTCAATAACGATACTTCTAATAGCAGGTGAAGACTGATTATGATTTTATATGCTTTTACTTAGACGTACATTAAAGATTCTGATAAAAAAGCAACTGCAACCCTATTTGGTTCCTATATAACCTTTTTGAAATTGCCTAATACTGATCTTCCTACAACAACAACTCTGGAATGGCTCTATAACGACTTTCTGATGACGAAACTTTATCTTTATTATCCATCTATTCTACAGATTACAATTTCTAAAATGCTGTTCAACACATCTTATAACTGAAACAACCCAACGAACAGGAAATAAGTAAACAGATTACAGGATTGTTAATTGAATCTATAATCTGAGTGAACATATGTATAACATACATCTATAGTCATATCTTAAATTATTCAATATACCAGAAAATGGATTGTTGAAGACAAACATTAATAAGAAAAATATATAATTATCTGTTTCTTATTATAGGCATTATATCATATCTCATTCACTTAATTAAAATTCTAAAAGCCGGTTTGGAAAGATTAAATGCTGAATTGCTTTTGTATGTTCAATTTATTTTTCGCAATCATCTCTAAACCTAGAATTCGATAACAGTAAATCCTTTACAATCACTTCATTTATTTGATTTATCGATTCTTTTGTTAGAATTTATCACGTTTTCAACAAACAAAAAAAAATACATTTAAATCTGCACACGTTACACAATAGAAAGATCACGTTCACATTGACCTGACTCACAATTAGTGCTAAATAAAGAAGCAGTGTGATATTAAGAAATAATTACTTTAAGTATCAATCAATTTTATTTTTCGTTTCAATAGTTTCCTGATTTTCTGACGGTTCATCAATAGAACCCTCGGATTCTGTATTATTATTATTATTACTTGTATCACTATTCAAATTATTACGTCTTTCATTAAGTTTTCGTTTGATAGCTACCATACCTGAAATTTTCAATGATATTATTTTTATTTATTTTATTTTATTGGATAGAAAGAAATATTTACATTTTAATGTTTGATAAACAACGTTTTTATTCTTCGGTTTTCTATTAGAAATTGTCCTAAAATGTGGAAAAAACACAACAACAAAATCGTAACAATAAGAAAGAACAGATAATACTTACTGTGCTTCACGTTCTTTGATCTCATTTCGCAACAATTGTAGACGATAGCTTACATCATTTCTTGGTGGAAATAGTGAGCATTCTATCAAATTCCCATAACAAAATCGATTTTTATCAACTGGACTATGTTTCAAATAGTGAATCATTGATTTTATTAGAATCTGCAGGTAAACACAAAATCAATTAGTAAAAAAAAAAACAAATTCTAAAATAATAACAAGTCGATGATAATACAGCAATATACGAATAATCAATGCCGGATTAACCCTTGTAGAGGCCCCTAGGGAAACGAAATCTTGGAGCCTCTTCTTCCTTCCCAGATGATTTCTCAATACCTACATTCATAATTTAAACATCCCACAATTCTAATAAACCAATATTTTATTTATAAAAGAAACATTACATTTTGCGTACCAAGAGAAAATTGCGGCCTCGGCCAGCAAACTCGAAATGGATGAACGAATTTCGTTAGTCGAAGCATTTTTTATGCAACCGTTATTCGGAAAAACCTTAATTTCAAATTTTCCGAAAATGTCGAATCATTTGACATGTTGTTCTTTTATTCATTTCATAGTATCTAGCGGCCGTAAAACTACTTTTTCGTCCGTTTCCAATGGCAATCAAGACTAGTTCCAAAAAAATGTAAGTATTTTACGAACTGAATTTCAGTCAACTGCGCCGGCAAAGTACTTACTTTTAGATCGATTGGACGAAAAAATGTTATCATGAATAAACAGAATGAAACTACCATCTATTGCATGTGAAAACCAGTGACAAATAAAGGACGATAGGGGTAAAAATTGTCCACCACTATCTTTTGCAAAAATGTAAATTCAATATTACTTTATCCATTGTCGCGAGGCCCCTAAAGAGCATGGGGCCTATAGGCTGCCGCCTACCATACCTAATGGTTAATCCGGCGCTCCGAATAATAATTTTAAGGCTTTCGATTTTTCTAGCATCATTTAATTCTTACAGTTTGGACGCTTTTAATAGAAATTTGGTGTACTAGAGCAGTTGTTTTTAGGTTTAAACACAATTGAAATCTCTTACAAATAAAACAGTCCTACTGGTAAAATTTGAATTTCCGGAAACTTTATACTTTAGTTTTATAATAAGATTACACAGTTGCATTGTCTGCAAATTTTGATTTTTGATGTCAAATAATCAATATTTCGATCTTAACTTTTGTACTCTACCGTTTGCCATTGTCTTGAAATACCATCTCAAATCAAATTCAACAACTTTGCTTGAATTCACAAACACCAAAAATCCAGATTTCTATTGTCTAACAATAAGGTAACGATTTGGAAATAGTTACAGGAATATATTTCACTTAATATTTTTGATAATTCTCTGTATGATTCCAAACAAGGATGAACGGTGTAAAGTATGAAAAGTCTATTGTTGGGTTACTAATAATAAAAGAATTGTGATCGTACACCTATAACATCATAAGTCGCTTGAATTCTGTTAACTTGAAACTACTGAATAAATGTAAACCTAGTTTTTACTTGTTTACAAGCATTTATTGAAGTTTGATACAATGTGACAAATGGAGTTGTAGTTGGTGTGTCAAAGAAAACGTGACAATAATAATAATTAAATGGATAATATTGATAATAAGATTATTAGAAGAATGAATGAAGATGGCATATATGCAAGTGTTGAAAAGGTGCATGTAGACTGTGTTCAGTAGAAAATTAAGAAGAAAAGAGTAAAAACAGTGGCGCTGGAATAGATAAAGTTTATAAGCCAAAAAAAGAAAATCTCTTTCAACTGAATCGCATATTCACCAAGATGATTTCTTCTCCTAATCCATTTCCTCATTCAAATTAATTTCCCTTTACGGTCACATTCTCAATTAGTCCAGTAAATTCGGCGTTAAAAAGATCAACCGTGCATTTTGGGAACACATACTTCAGGACCCAAAAAGTGTTTTAATTGGGTTTTATAAAGGGGCAATAGGGCCAAGACTTAGGGGGTCTCCAGGGCCCATACCTTTTTAACTTGGCTTTAGTAACAGTAAGGTTTTTTTTCCTCTTCAACATGCATGTGCACTGTTAATAGAATAAAAATGATTATACTGAAATATGAATTCTCTTATGGTTTGTTTTATGTCTGTAAGCTGTATCTCCATTTTGTCATATACACAATGTATTTTTTACACGAATTATTTTTACACATATTCTTCGAGAAGTTTTGTATTCATAGTTTAAACAAAATGGGAAAAATTATGTAATTTTTCCTGTTTTCAGATCTATGAGTTGTTTTTTGTCGAACTACACAAAGATTTTAAACAATTTAGATAAAACAGACATGTTTTATTTTTGTGAACAATAATTGTTATTCCTGTAAAACTCACTATCTGAACAAATAAAAATCCTATTATCCATCCATTGTAGTCCTATTTATCAGTTATTGGACAATTGTATTTAAAACATAAACAAAAAAATTCTAATCAATAACTATAGACGACTGCGTACATGAATACACAAAATAACTAGAAAGATGCAATTTTCAAATCAATTTTAAACATAGGGAAAAGTTATATAATTACAGCTTTTAGGTGGGTATTACCCATTATAAAAATTGAAATTCATACGCTAAGACCTCAGGTGGTTAATATACACACTAATGTATACTACACAATGTTTGCTTAATTTTAAAATTACTAGTTTAATCTAGAAATAATAAAAAAAAATCCATCCCATAAATTATACAGAATGTTTCACGAATCGTTGGGCAAAGAAATCTGTATAAACAAAACTACTGTTTAAGTTTTCAGAAAATCTAGTTGGAATTTTATCAAAACAGACTTTCTAGGTGTAGATAACAGTTTTTATTCTTCTAAGCTCTAGAGCCGCGCCAGCCATGTGTACATCACACACGGACGGCCACATGAAGGGGCAGCAAAACACTTTACAGTCCAGAGCAAAGATAGAAGAGGCAGCGCGACACCTTTAACAAGTGGTCTGATCGGCATGGAATAAACAATAGATGAGATTTGTGAGTCAAGCACAGGGCGAAACTGGAGGGTAGTATTAACGGTTTAATATCATAAACAAAGATAGTGTAGGTGTTATGACAAATACAAAATAATTTATAATTGTGTTGCCATGGGGTGCAATATTTAGTTTTGCACACACATACAGCCAGCGAACTAGCTCGTCGTACGAAGTTAGAGCAGGATATTAGCTTCTCTATATTAAGGTTACAGGAAGCACACTCTGCTTCCTTTTGTAGAGTTCAATACATACTCGGTGCTTATAACGCTTATGCTTATTTCAACATAAACTGAATCGATTATTTCAAAAACCACACAAAGTATAGAATCTAAATTTTACCTGATCCATAGGAAAATGTGGGTTCGCCACACTTCAGTAGCGTCCAGGTTGTCGTTTTGGTTTTATCAACAGGACTAAACTGGACTACGGCACTAACAAGACTCGGGCAAGACTTGCCAAGACAACAACAACTTACACGAGTCGTGGAAATATCATCCACGAGCGAATTCTAGCCGAACCTCCACAAGCCAGGCTTGCCAAATCACGCGCCGTTTGCGACTGTTTTTGTTTCAATTTTGTCTTTTTCCTCTGTGAGTGAGCTAATTGTTTATTGTGTGAATTCGTGCACAAAACACTAAACCAAAGTAAATAATTCACATGAGTAGGTAATTTAGTATGTGTTACACAAATTAACAACTTAGTAGTGTGTTTTGTTTCGTTTTTTGTCTGTCTGTCTAATTTGATATAAGTTTTGATGTAGCTTTTAAAATGACTGTTTCTATTCGCATAACTATAACAGATAGGGCATTTTTGCATAAGTCAGATTCCTAAATTTCGCATACCACTCATGGATTTTTCAAATACAATTTGTACCAATTAAGAATGATAAACAATACAGGACATCTAAAAAAGTCAATTAGAGCCTAAAAACCGCTTCATAGTTTCTAAATGAATCTGATTCTTATATCCATAGCCTTAGGAAAAAATCGCCCACCATAATGCAAGCCGAAACTTTTCCAATAGAAATATGTGCTGAAGAGTGTTTGCAAAGAAACATCAACGACAACCAGGCAGAAACAATTGGGTAAGGGCCACAAACTTTTAATATTGGATGGGTGCCAGGATAAGAGAGATTTGTTTGAAACGAAAAAGTTGATGACCTAGCAAGAACCGATGGTATGATTCCACTCACAGGTGCCTTTCTTTTTGCTAGTCAATACTTATAGAAGACAGGAAATAAGTGAGTGTGAGTGGAGCATAGATACTCCACTGGAGGCACTGTCCAAATATGCGACAGAATGCTTCTCGATACCTAAGTAAGAACGAACAAAAATTTGTAAAGGAAGTTTTAACAGGACACTGAATAAATCAGACTATGTGGATCGGACAATTAAGACTCACCCACCTAGGCCGTGTGAGCCTATCATCTGCTGAAGTAGAAATGAGGTCCCTCAGAGCGATAGTTAGCTTTGCTAAAAAGATATCTTTCATGGGATATCAATAGATGGAGGGTTCAAAACAATAGATCTGCTGTAGAAGACCAAACGACCCTTATAATCTAAATCGAATCAAATCTACATATGGGGCATTCTACGCCAAATCGACCACTTTTGAACCCGACCCCTTTCGATTCGTCTGAAACTTTCTTATCTCTTTCTACCCCACTGAAAACGTTTCTCAGAATTTTTTCAAATTTTTTCGGCCAACTCAAAAAAAGTTATGAATTTTTAAAAAAAATGGCTTCTTTTTTGTTCAAAAATTCATAACTTTTTCAAAAATTGACTAAATGTAACGTTTTTTTTTTATCAAAATTTCCATTTTTGAATGTAGTTTTCAGAAAGCAATTCGAAAAAATTTTTCGATGTCATCTTCTATGAAATTTTTCAGTTTTTTCAGAAAAACCAATTTTTCAAAGTTCGCCATCTTTAATATTTTTTTTTTATTCTAAAAGAAACTTCGACTCATTCTGCATTTCATGCCGCTCAACACAGAGTGGGCCAACTTTGCTTTCTATGGGTTATTTTTCAATTTAAAAAAAACTGCAATAATTTCAAAAATCGAACGTAGAATTATTCGGTGCACACGAATTCCGGTCCATATAAACTCTTTTACCTCTGCGAAAACTTGGGCCCGTTAATACTAGACTCGAATTCCGGTCGAGGTAAAAATTGGCCTCTAGGGGGACACCCGAATTCATAATCTTTTTTACCTGCACACAAACTCCCGTCAAGATTAAAAAT
>JAZBGY010000626.1:35912-48456 GCA_037414755.1 Lydus trimaculatus | reverse complement strand
ATCATTAATTGGTCCCATTTTACATGTACCAATTGGATGGAAAATTGTTGAGCTTAAACCACGTATACAACATTTCCAATAATCATCTGAATCGTATGCGTAATCTTCACAACCTGGTTGGATTACTTTGTGAAGTGTGGCATTATATTTTTGAAAACTTGGCATTTTCATCAATTTTTGAACGTAACGAATGCTAGCAAGTAGAATGTTTATATCATGGTTTTCTTGGTCGGTTAAATAATTTGGTTGCATTTTTGGTGGATCAAATGAATTGTTTGATGTTAATTCAACATATCCGGACGATTTTGGATGTAACAATATTGGAGCGATTAGAAAAGAATGTTGATTGACAAGTGGTGCAAATACAGTATTAAACATTTCTTCAGTTAGATGAAAAACTTTAGCATTTGATGGTACACCGGAAAAAAAAATTATTTCATAATCAGGATAGTTGTGTGTTATATTGATAAACGATAAAGATTCAGCTAGGGCACTAAAACGTACTAAAGGTCCATCACCATTCTTAACAAAATTAATCAAATGCTCTTTACTGAATAATGTTGAAGTATTTGTTGTAATTGTGTCATTAACAGTGAAAAGTAATCCCATAAAGAATAGATGATCGTAAAGTTTCCTACCAACCGGTAAATCTTTAATTAGGGGAATTCCAAATTGTTGTAAATGCTCAATTGGTCCAATACCTGATAACATTAGTAATTGTGGCGATTGTACAGCACCAGCTGATAGAATTACTTCTTGATTAACAAAAATTGTAAAAAGTGTGTTATTATAAGAAACTTGAACACCATAAGCTGTTCTATTGTTTGGATCTATTAGAATTTTTTTTACATGTGCTTTTGGTACTATTGTTAGATTTTTGCGATTTTTTGCCGGACGCAAAAAAGCTTTTTCCGTACTACATCTACGTCCATCACGTAAAGTACCTTGATTGTATGAAACACCAATCTGTTGTCGACCATTATAATCAACAAATTCAAATCCACTCTCTATAGAACTGTTTACAAAAGCACCTGCACTAATAGTACGACTTTTAATCTCTTCGATACTCAAATAACCACCTTGTTTGTGATATCCAAAATCACCATTTTCCACACGAAAATCTTCACTTTTTATAAAATATGGTAAAACATCTTTCCATGACCATCCAAGATTACCTTGTTCAGCCCATTTGTTATAATCTTGAGTTGCACCACGTGTAGCATACATATAATTAATTCCACTACAACCACCAAGTACTTTACCACGTGGATACGCTAATCGACCATTAACAAATCCATAACCGAAATTTTCTTGTGGTTCTGCCAAAAATTGCCAGTTTTCTTTGGTGAAACGTAAAAGAAAAGCATTAGCTGGAATTTCACTACCAATCAACGGTTGATCACCGGCTTCAAGTAGCAAGATTTTCCATTCTGGTATTTCTGATAAACGATTAGCTACAACACTACCAGCACTACCAGCACCAATTATAATAAAATCATAAGAATCGTCAAATTTCTCAATAGGTGGATAATCTAACAACAGAAATTTGTTTATTAATTTACTTATGTTTGGTGAAATCAAATAAAATTACCTGGTGGTAGTGGTTGGCCATACTCGATTGTTAAGTTTCTGTAATTTTCAGAAATTTCTTCAAACTGATGCAGAGGCTGACTTCGATCTAATCGCGATTGTTTTAAAAAGGATACCATCATAAGAAAAAACATCTTCTGTACGTCTTTGCTCTTCATTTTCTTTTATTTTAGTAAATAATGATTTAGTACTTGGAGAAATTTGATTTGATTTTGTTCAAATTCTAAGCATACTTTTGTAATTGAAATGTTATTTATTTCCTGTCCGTTAGCTCGAAAATTGATAAACAAATTCAGCAAATGTTTTTCCACCTATAATCAATATGATTTTAATAGTTTTGTTGTGAAATATATTATGTTTGTCGGTGTTTTTTATGTGATAACTATTGTTTCTAAACTAAATAACGTACAGTTTTTTACGCATAAAATGCAAATGTAACTACAATCATTTTCTTATCATATCAGTTGTAGTTTTGTTCGTTTTTAATTATAGCTCGCACAGGGCGATTTAGGTTGCGCATAGAAGTTTCTATATCGCCATTCTCTTCTGCTATTGGGCGTGTTCATTGTCATCTTTAATATATAATGACACATGCGCATTGGAGACTTACTGCGCATGTGCATATCATTAAATTTAACAATTTTTTCGATTTTCTAATGATATGCACATGCGCAATAAGTATCCAATGCGCATATATCATTATTAAAGACAACAACGAACACGACCATTAACATATCCGTAAGCGCTAATCCTAAGAGTGGGAGTTAGCCATCGTTTTGTCTGTCTTGTACGGTTACTTAACGGATATACAGGTTGATACATTTCATCTAGGAACATAGGACAGTTTTGAGGGTGGGTAATTTTACATAGATTCTACCATCCATCTCTTTTCAATCCATATGAAAGCTATAAGACTGTTTCGGTTACAACAAGAAAAATAACGATATGTACAAGTTAGACCAAACTACCGATTCATGGAACAAATAACGTTATTTGACTACTTTCCATTTATTTATTTTTTATCTTAAAATAAACCATGGAAAAACCAAATTGATTTTATAGGAAAACCCATCTTTTTATTTAAATGAATATACCGGTAGATGGCCTGCAACAATTAAATTTAATATCCACACACTCGTCGCTTACGATTAAAAAGCTCTTCAGCCACTCTGGGTAATACCCAGCTAGCATCAGTACAAAACTCCCATGACCAGATTCTAGGAGATTGTTACATGAAATGGTGAATATGGATATGCAGTTATCTTTCTTCCCCGTCATTCTTTCATATCCTACCAAACTCTCTCACCCTCTCTCTCATACACACACACACACTCATCGCTTTCCTCTCTTTGTCTCAAAATAAAAATATAAATATGTTTGAATTGTTAATAAAATTGAGAGCCGGTTATATGAGAAAACCTAAGGGCGGATGCAGACGACTTTCTCACGTACGTTTGCAGTGCATAAAAATATCATTGTAGTAGATTCTTGTGTCGACGTGATAGAAATGTGAGCACAATCTTCTATATAGCTCTTGAATGGGTGTACCCAAATTGTTATTTTTATTCTATATCGACGTATTTGCGCATTTGTCAATTGATGGCCGTCTGCAAAAGTGCGCAGACCTAGTTGCGTTCAGCGCGTCGTGTAGATAGGCCCTAAGCGATCGTATCGTTATATATTATAGATCAAGCCAATATACAGTTTTTAAGAATCGTTAATTAAAGATAAATACACGTGATAGAATTTACACTTGGAATTGCCCTATGTTTCTTTAAAAATTGTAATTTTTCACAATTTCCAAAATGAGTTTGTGGGAATTTCAAATAAATTAGACAAAACTTCTAGTATATTCTGTATTATAAATAGAAAAAGCAATAAAAATCGCTTATCTGATAATGATCCAGTTTCCATTTGTTTAAATTAGAAGACCATAATCTTCTTTAATTAAATCTGAACCCCTTTCACCTATCATAATTGTTGGTACATTTGTATGTCCAGATACTGGTTCTGGCATAATTGATGCATCAATAACACGTAATTTATTAATACCATGTACTTTTAATTTATGATCAACAACAGCTTCATGATCCCATTTAGGACCCATTTTACATGTTGTTGTTTGATGGAATAATGTTGCACCCAATGAACGTATATTACATTCCCAATAATCATCTGAATCATATTTATATTGTTCACAACCAGGTGGTATACCTCGATAAATTGTTGTATTAAATTGTTGAAATGCTGGTTGTTTTATTAATTCTTGTATACGTCTTATACTTTTTATGATTGTTTTAAGATCTTCTTGATTACGATCTGTTAGATAATTACCAAAAAATTTTGGTGGATCAAATGGATTTGATGAACGTAATTCAATAAAACCATACGATTTTGGATGTAATAATAATATACAAATTTGGAAATTTGTTTGATTCTCTACAGGACGATAAACAGCATTATATGTTTCATTTGTAATACGTGTTGTTATAGCAAATATACGATTACCCTGATTACCACGTGATTGTGGTAAAAATTCAACATCCGGTCGATTATTATTAAATGATAACAAATGATGATTTATTGTAACAAAACTGATAGCATCAGCACTACCACCTTGACGTGCTAAAACACCACTACCATTACGTACATATTCTTCCATATTATCAATTGATAATAAATCGTAATCTTCACGTGTTGAATTCATTGTTAACATTAAACCCCAATGTATTAGATGATCGTACAGTTTTCGTCCAACAGGTAAATCTTCAATTATAGGTATATTAAATTTTTTTAAATGTTGTCTAGGACCTACACCAGATAACATTAATAATTGTGGTGATTGTAATGAACCAGCTGATAAGATTACTTCTTTATTACAATAAACAGTATGATTACGATTATTGTGATGATATTGTACACCTTGAGTATCGCGTGTTTTCGGATTTATCAATACTTTTGTTACATAAGCACCAGTTAAAATATGTAAATTTTTACGATTTCTTGCCGGACGCAAGAAAGCTTTTTCCGTACTACATCGACGACCATTACGAATTGTTGTTTGATCATACGATACAACATCAATATTTGTTAAACCATTATAATCACCAAATTTGAACCCGTTTTGTTTGGATGCTTCCACAAATTGTTTACTACTCAATGTACGATTCAAGACTTCTTCAATTGTCAAATAACCACCTTGTCGATGATATTTTAAATTACCATATTTTAAACGATAATCTTCCGATTTTAAAAAATATGGTAAAACATCATTATATGACCAACCAGGATTAAATTTACCCCATATATTATAATCATTAGAACTACCACGTGTTGCATACATATAATTTATTAATGATGAACCACCTAAACCACGTCCACGTGCATATTCGATACGTTTCTCAATAAAACCATTACCGAAATTTTGTTGTGGTTCCGTTAAAAAATTCCAATTATGTTCAGTGAATTGTAATAAACCAGCTAATGCTGGTATATCACTACCTAAATATGGTGAATTACCAGCTTCTAATAATAAAATTTTCCATTCGGGTATTTCTGATAAACGATTTGCAACAACAGCACCAGCTGAACCACCACCAACAACAATAAAATCGTAATGATCGTCAATTGAATCTAATTGCGGATAGTCTGCAACTGTACACAAAAAAAAATGGTAATAATAATGGTAAAAATGATAATTATAGAACTACCTAATGGTAAATTGATACCAACACTTTTCGACACTGTTTGATACAATTCTGTAACGTTACTCAATAAATTCAAATAATATTGACGGGTTTCATTGCTATAACAATGCGAATTTTTGATGAAAAAGCTACAAAAAATTATAGAAATTGTAGTAACAAATCTAGACATTGTTAACAATTTACTGTAAAAGTTTTGCAGTTTTTAGTCGTTTTTATAGAACTAGTTTTGTTTAAATTTATTCATATGAATTGTGATGACTTATGTCTTATTGTTAGTAATAAATGTACAATTTTTAAGTTGTACGATAATAATATTAACATATTTAGTCCATCAACCAATGCTAATCAATATATTCCAGTTGTAAAATATCGTAATATTAATATTAATTTATACTTAAAATTGCAATATTTTTTTGATAAAACACGTAAAAAATACATTTGTATTTCTGATAGTAACATTCTATACGATAATGGGTGGTATAGTTTGTTTTTTTATTGTTGCAATACACGCATTATACTTTAAGGAACAACAGTAGAGGTGTCTTTTTTATTATCCAATTGGTTAGTTATTGTTTGTTGGTAAGTAGTTGAGTTTTGTGTGTTTATAGTCAAATTATACAGTTTTCTAGGCGTACGGAAAACTATTAAATTGAAAATTATTAAAGAGATTCAAATGGATACGAACGAAACTATACATTGCGACGTGGGGAAAGCGGCTATAGAGTGGGATGGATAACGTGTTTGCACCGCTGTGTTGAAATGAGATGACAATATTTATAGACTCCGCCCCATAGATGTATGTATATGTCGATTCAACACATTCGGGTGTTTAGCACCGCCTCCACTAGTCACGTGTCGACATAAATCAAGACCACACCCCTTAAAATCTATCGATGTACTTTTGACTTTGATTGATTTTTCAGTTAAGCTTTAATATACTAAGGATATGGAAAATAAAACACTTCTTTCATGCATAATATTTTATTTTATATAATTCTGATTCTGTAGAAGTTCAGAATATGAAATTATAATCTTTTTTGATAATATCAGCCCCTTTTTCACCGATCATGATTGTTGGTAGATTTGTATGTCCTGATATTGTTGATGGCATAATTGATGCATCAATTACACGTAATTTATCAATTCCATGGACTTGTAATTTATGATTGACAACTGCTTCTTTATCATTAATTGGTCCCATTTTACATGTACCAATTGGATGATGAGCTGTTGAACTTAAACCACGTATACAACATTTCCAATAATCATCTGAATCATATCTGTAGTCTTCACAACCTGGTTGAATGATATTGCTGAGTGTGGCATTATATTTTTGAAAACTTGGCATTTTTATCAATTGTTGTGTAAAACGAATACCAGCAAGTAGAATGTTTATATCGTGGTTTTCTTGGTCGGTTAAAAAATTTGGTTGGATTTTTGGTGGATCAAAAGAATTGTTTGATGCCATTTCAATATATCCAACAGATTTCGGATGTAGCAATACGGGAATGATGAGAAACGAATGTTGATTGACAAGTGGTGCCAATACAGTGTTAGACATTTCTTCAGTTAGATGAAAAACGCTAGCATTTGATGATACACCGGAATAAAGAACGACTTCATAATCAGGATAGTTGTGTGTTATGTTGATAAACGATAAAGTTTCAGCGATACCAGCGTAACGTACCAAAGGTCCATCACCATTCTTAACAAAATTAATCAAATTTTCTTCACTGAATAATGTTGAAGTGTTTGTTGTAATTGTGTCATTAACAGTGAAAATCAATCCTAAATAGAATAGATGATCATAAAGTTTCCTACCAACTGGTAAATCTTTAATTACTGGAATTCCAAATTGTTGTAAATGCTCGATTGGTCCAATACCTGATAACATTAGTAATTGTGGTGATTGTATTGCACCAGCTGATAGAATTACTTCTTTATTAGCAAAAATCGTGAAAAGTGTGTTATTATAAGAAACTTGAACACCATAAGCTGTTCTATTATTTGGATCTACTAGGATTTTTGTTACATGTGCTTTTGGTACTATTGTTAGATTTTTGCGATTTTTTGCCGGACGCAAAAAAGCTTTTTCCGTACTACATCTACGTCCATTACGTAAAGTACCTTGATTGTATGAGACACCAATCTGTTGTCGACCATTATAATCAACATATTCTAATCCACTCTCTATAGAACTATTTACAAAAGCATCAGCACTGATAGTACGACTTTTAATGTCTTCAATAGTCAAATAACCACCTTGTTTGTGATACCCAAAATCACCATTTTCCACACGAAAATCTTCACTTTTTATAAAATATGGTAAAATATCATTCCATGACCATCCAAGATTACCTTGTTCAGCCCATTTATTATAATCTTGAGGTGCACCACGTGAAGCATACATATAATTAATTCCACTACTACCACCAAGTACTTTACCACGTGGATACGCTAATCGACCATTAACAAATCCATAACCGAAATTTTCTTGTGGTTCTGCCAAAAATTGCCAGTTTTCTTTGGTGAAACGTAAAAGAAAAGCATTAGCTGGAATTTCACTACCAATCAACGGTTGATCACCAGCTTCAAGTAGTAAGATTTTCCATTGTGGTACTTCTGATAAACGATTAGCTACAACACTACCAGCACTACCAGCACCAATTACAATAAAATCATAAGAATCGTCAAATTTCTCAACAGGTGGATAATCTAACAGGAGAAATTTGTGTTTTAGTTACTTATGTTTGATGAAATTAAATAAAAAGTGGGTGTACTTATGCACGCACATCAGAAATTATACTTCTTTGGCGTTATTATCGAAATTGACATTAATAGAGAGAGATATAGTCCATATTATGGAGATAGAAACATGTGGTACACAGTTGACTCTTTTTAACGGCTATGGATTGCGCGCGCAACTTCCTTCACAAACGAGAAATTTTAGTCTTAATGCGCCAAAAGAAGTATAACTTCAATAAAAATACCTGGTGGTAGTTGTTGGCCAAATTGGATTGTTAAATTCTTATAATTTTCAGAAATTTCGTGAAATTCTTGAAGAACTTGACACTGAACTTGTTGCAATTCTTTTAACAACGATAAAATTATTAAAATCAACATCTTCTCTACTTCTTTAGTCTTCATTTTGTTGAGTTTTTGGTAGACAAAGTCTTAGTGCTTCAGTTTTTATACAAAATTTATAAAGCTAGAGGGTGGTGGGTGCAATATTTCTATGTCAGATTTATTAGATATCACTTGGAAATTAAGCAATAATTTGCTGTAATCAATAAAATGAATTTTGAAATGTCTAAATGTCATTCGTAAATGTTCTTCATGACTGATAAGCAAGTTGAATAAATATGTTTTTGCACTTGTAATCAATTTGAATTTAATACTTTTATTGTAAAAATATGATAAATTGTTTCAGTTTTATGTCACAATTATTGTTGCTAAGCCAAAATGATTTACAGTTATTTGGAATATAAAAATTTTCTTTATTTTTAATTGTAGTTTGATTAATTTCAACTCTATTTAGCCTAATTGCTAGAACAGTTATCAATCAAAATGGACGAGAAGCACTCAGATCCCTAATATGATAACTTTTTGCAGTGTCTGTAGACGTTCCTATTTGTTAACTAACTCTTAAATTGTTTTGTAAATGCTGTTAATAAGAATATCAATGTTGGAGATTTCGATGGAGGCTCAGAAATGACCAAAAGCGGACGCATCTTTCTGACTCTGCAGGGGCATTGTATAGCTTTAATGTATTCCCCTTTATCTTATTCTATTGGGCTGAGGAGTAAGTCTATGCTGTTGTTATATTTTTATTACTTTCAACAATGGCTGTTCCTCAAGAAGATAACATCCAAATGTGATTAAAAGACAGCAATTCACAACCACTTGCATGCAATGGGGAAACGTCTAAAAGTTTGGTTGTCATCGAATTCAACGAGACGACCACTCCAATCAAGATTGTCTTCTCTAAAGCGAAACTACTACTTTATAGTTTGTCTGTTGGCAATATTGTTAATGTTTCCAACCGTCTGAGCAGCACTTAAGCCGCAATTAAACTAGAAGAGATACTTTATATAGTTGTTCTGTTGACAATAAAGTCTTCTAGCCGTCTGAGTGGCACTTAAACCGCACTTAAACTGTATGTGGTTTTTGTTGATGACTTGCAGCTCTCTAAAACGTATAAAACCATAAATTTCAATCAATATATTCAAATCGTAATATTAATATTAAAATTTTTATGTAATTTATGCTTGTATTGCAATTTTTGCCTTTATGGGCATTATTTAAATTGTTTGATAAAACACGTAAAAATTAGATTTTTATTTACCGACATCGCAACATTCTACACGATAACAACACCGTTTTGCATTGATTATCGTTGTATTTTTGTTTTGTTTGAATTATTTAATTATTTAAAGCTAAACGAAAGACCTAGTTGGAACACACCCTAGACCAAACCTAACGAACCGAAGACCCAGTTGTTTGAAAATCAACCTTATGTTCCTTATGGATAAGCTTCACTTTAATTAGGCGAAGTTTAAGTATGTGACAATCTAAAATGAGTCTTATGTTAAACGAATATAAAGCTTATCCTAAATCTCGGATAAGCTGAATTGGGGCTAAATGGCTTCAAGGGCGACTTTGACTCTTCGAGTTACGTGTTGGCTAGATTTGCGTGTACGAATAGAAAATTGAGACTTGAGTTTTGTTAGAATTTATTAAGCGATCGTTTTACGATTAGTTTTAACAGTGTACAGCTCCCTTTTAGTTTTGTTTTATTTAAAATATGACACCATAATCTTTTTTAATGATATCAGCCCCTTTTTCACCAATCATAATTGTTGGTAGATTTGTATGTCCTGATATGGTTGATGGCATAATTGATGCATCAATTACACGTAATTTATAAATTCCATATACTTGTAATTTATGATTAACAACTGCCTCTCTATCACCATATGGTCCCATTTTACATGTTGTAGTTGGATGATAACCTGTTAAACTTAAACCACGTATACAACATTTCCAATAATCATCTGAATCATATTTGTAATGTTGACAACCTGGTTGGATTACTTTATAAAGTGTGGCATTATATTTTTGTAAACTGGGCATTTTTATCAATTGTTGTGTAAAACGAATTGCTTCCAGTAAAACGTTGATATCATGTTCTTCTTTATCAGTCAAATAATTTGGATGGATTTTTGGTGGATCAAATGGATTTTTTGATTTTAATGTAACTTTACCATATGATTTTGGATGTAATAATAATAATTTAAATTGGGAACATGTTAGTTTCTCTAAAGGTGCATAAACACTATTATACATTACATCAGTTAATTGGTGCATTTCTTTGTATCTCTCACCAACATATGGTACAAAATTGAACATTATTTCAAATTCTGGATAATCATATGTTGAATTAATGAATGTTAAAGCTTCAATTCTACTATCTAAACGTACCAAAGGTCCATCACCATTCTTAACAAATTTAATCAAATTTTGTTCACTGAATAATCGATTTATATCTGTTTTAATTGTAGCATTATGTGTAAAAGCTAATTGCATAAATGATAGATGATCGTAAAGTTTTCGTCCAACTGGTAAATCTTTAATTAGTGGTATTCCAAATTTTTGTAAATCCTCTTTTGGACCTATACCAGACAACATCAGTAATTGTGGTGATTTTATTGCACCACTCGATAAAATCACTTCTTTATTAACAAAAATTGTAAAAAGTAAATTTTTATAAGAAACTTCAACACCATAAGCTGTTTTATTCTTTGGATCAATTAGAATTTTTGTTACATGTGCATTTGGTACGATTGTTAGATTTTTACGATTTTTTGCCGGACGCAAGAAAGCTTTTTCCGTACTACATCTACGTCCATTACGTAAAGTTGCTTGACTATATGAAACACCAATCTGTTCACGACCATTATAATCCAATTGTTTCAATCCAATTTCTTTACAACTCTTTACAAAAGCATCAACAATACGACTACGATCTTTAATTTCTTCAATTGTTAAATAACCACCTTGTTTGTGATATCCAAAATCACCATTTTCCACACGAAAATCCTCACTTTTTATAAAATATGGTAAAATATCTTTATATGACCATCCAATATTACCATATTCAGCCCATCTATCATAATCTTGTGGTGTAGCACGTGTTGCAACCATATGATTTTCTACACTACTACCACCTAATGCTTTACCAGCAAAAAATGGTGATTGTTGATTTATATAACCATAACCGAAATTTTCTTGTTTTTCTGGTATATAAATCCATGTAGATTTTGTAAATGATAATGATGAAGCTATTGCTGGTATTTCACTAGCTGGTAATGGTTGATCACCAGCTTCTAATAATAAAATTTTCCATTCTGGTATTTCTGATAAACGATTTGCTAAAACTGAACCAGCACTACCAGCACCAATTATAATAAAATCATAAGAATCATCAAATTTTGTAATTGATGGATAATCTAAAAATAACAAAAAAACTTATTATCGTAATTGTATTTATTGCAATAAAATCTACAATTACCTGGTGGTAATTCTTGTCCAAAATGGATTGACATCTCTATATAAGCTTTAGAAATATCATTTATTTGTTTTTCATACCGATTTTGTGTGAAGTAGGATTTAGATGTCCCCAAACACAAAAACAGAATAACAACCAATGCTTTGGTATACATCGTTGATTTGGATACAACTTACTAATGGCTTCTCTATTTCTCTTTTATACACCAAATCACTTGTAGCTTGTTCTGTAGCATTATAGCAGATAAACAAGTGTTTAAATGATTCGAAAAAATTAACCAACTATTAACAATAAATTGTTGCAAAACTCAAAATAATGATAAGAAGAATGTGACATTTACAAATAGTTAATTAAAACATGTACAAGCAGGTGTAAGATAAACATAAAGGTTATCTGTAGCTAAAGTTGATTTGTTTTCCTGTAGCCCCAAAAATATTTTGTAAATGTTTTATAATCCTTCTGATTGTATACCAAGAGCTCTACCATATTAAAACCACAAATTTATCCTCCCCTAAAAAGTAAATTTGGGCATTCTTAGGCTTAGAAATCTAAGGGCCTTTAGCCTTGAATCAAGAACCGTCTGGGAATGTCGTCAATCTTTGAAACAACTGGCTAAACGTAACGAAATAGCCGATAACCTTGCGAGAACAGGTGCTATGGCTCCACTCATATAGGTCTG